>JAVQJL010054977.1:0-16359 GCA_036024295.1 Nannoperca obscura | reverse complement strand
ACATTTGTATCTTTGTTAATATTCTACTGTTTATTATTATTATTATTATTATTTTTATTCTTCAATAACTTCTATTGAGCACTGCAACTGTATCAAAAAACAATTTCCCTTCTGGGATTAATAAAGTATTTCTGATTCTGATTGGCTTAGCTTAGCACGAAGCCTGGAAGCAGGAATAAACAGCTAGCCCGGATGAAGCCATCACACTACTAGAGATACGTTTTGCTAACCTGGCAGGGTGTTGAAGTCATCAATGAGGAACATGTGCTCGGTGTCTGGGTCGGAGGCGATCAGATTCAGCTCTCTCATGAACTCGGCCTGCGTTGGGTCTGAGGTGTTCACAATCCCCAGAGCAAACATCTCAATATTGGCAGCATGTGCTTCTCGTACCGCTATATCCAGCTTCACTGGCTCTCGCTTGTCCGTCTGCCCATCAGTAATCACAATAGCGACTTTGCTGACTCCCAGACGTGAGCTGTAGAAGGCGTCCTGGGTGGCTTTACGGATGGCTGTACCGGTATTGGTGCCCTCTCCCATGTATGGGATGTTCCTGATGGCATGCTTGATGTCCTGTTTGGTGACGTAGCGGGCCAAGTTAAACACCAGCTTCACCTCCAGGCTGTACAGCACCAGGCCAATCCTGGTGGCGTTGCGGCCCACGGTGACCCGGTCCACCAGAGCGTTTACAAAGTCTTTGATGATCTCAAAGTTCTCTGGGCCCACACTCTCTGAGCTGTCAATGACAAACACCAGCTCCATTGGCCTCTCCTTACACTTGATCCCACATCCTGGAATCAAAGCACACACATATGAGATCATGGCTGAAATGTCAGTCTGACGGGGCTCCCTCTGTGGAATCTGATCGAATTATTTACAGATAAGATGAGGCAGTGGCTTAGATTCAGAAACTTAACCTTCATTTGTGCTGTTGAGTCAATGCTGAGACGTGAAATAAATACTGCAAAGATCACAAGATACTTTACCACAGATCTCTTTGATCATTCGAATGATGTCCTCTCTCTGAAATGAATACACCAAAAGTGTGAGCATTTAAATATATGAGCAGTAAGTGATGAAAAAGCCAGTGGTGAAAGTATAGCTACACATCCTTTATTTAGGTAAAAGTATTAAAAATACTAAATTTACTAAAAGTAGGAAATACCAAAGTGTAAAAATACTCTACTAAGCAAAAGTCCTGCATTCAAAACCTTACGTTTAATACAGTATGTTATTATTATCAGCAGAATTCACTTAATGTATCTAAAGTAAAAGTAATCATTGTGCAATAAAATAGTCCCTTTCAGTGTTTTCTTATTATATCCGATGTTTTTGGATTAATATTACTGCTGCATTGATGTGTATGTTGCATCTTACTGTTGCAGATGTTTAAGGCTGCACTAATTTATATATAGAAAATATAACTCCTTTATAGTGTTGGGTAGTTTAATCTACAGCAAAGCATTATACTCTATAAGATGATTATAGAACCGCATATCTTTAAACAGCTCCAAGTTTTATTTGTAATAATAATTTATATAGTTTAAGAAGTAGCAGAATTTACTAAAAAGAACACCTAATCCTTCAGTTTATTGGAAAAATTTGGAGATACGTAGTTTTCACTAGACAGTAAGTTTATGAAAGATTGTAATCTGAAAAGCAACTACAGCTTTCAGAGAAATGAAGGTGAGTAAATATGTTCCTCTGAGATGTAGTGGAGTAGCAGTATAAAGCTGCATAACATGGAAATACTCAAGTACAAGTACCTCTAATGTGTGCTCGTAACTTAAATACATTTAAATTCCACCACTGAAAAAAGTTTATGAAATAGACTCACAGTGAGGCCGGCTTCACCTTTGACACCAGGTCGGCCCTAAAATAAGAATACAAACATTAAAAAGACAGAAAAAGTACTTACATTATTATATAAGTGTCATTAGAGCACATTTTCACAGTGCCGAGGTTCACACCATCTTATTGGCAACCACAAAGCAGAGCACAATAAATGGACATATAAAAGCATCACGGGTGTGACTCACAGGTAGCCCTGAGGTTCCAGGATCTCCCAGATCTCCTTTGATTCCCTTCAGCCCCCTCTCTCCTGCCGAGCCACGGTCGCCCTGCCACACAGTGCGTGGCAGAATGTGAGTGGTCAGAACATAATACGTGCACACAATCGAAAAGTCTCAACAACATGGTGGCTCACTTTAGCTCCAGGAAAGCCTTCTCCAGGTATCCCCCTTGGCCCTGTCACGCCCTGAGCCCCCTGTTCACCCTGAATCAAACACATGATAAGCAGTTCATTACACTGCATGTGTAGGTGAAGGACAGGTCCTAGAAGGACAACAGATCTTACTTTACCTTTGGTCCTTGAATTCCTTGTCCCTGCGGTCCTGTTGGCCCTGAAGGGCCAGGCCGCCCAGGGTTACCCTGCAGTACAGAGGATACAGTAAGAGTCACATTGGAATGGACTCGACGTTTTACAATCTAAATTGCACAAGGAAGTATTAGACAGACGGGGTATGTATGCAAGTCGCAATTACAGAAGAATAGTACGTGCTCGTGTCCACTTCTTGGTCCTAACAGCCCTGATATGTTCTCATTTTTAAAGAATTTCTTTGATTTGAAGCCTCTAAAATGTGTTTGGCTTATAGTTCCTTGGCTTGGATGTTTGAGCTTCTCTGTGCAGGATGATGTGTGTGCAGAGTTTCACACTAGAGGCCTGTTTTTTTTCACATTCATCTGCTGAAGGAGGAAAGTTCTGACTTTAAGATGTGTACGTCGAAGCAGGATTTTGTGACATCGCAACTAGTTTGGAGCCAATTATTGTCCAGTAAGCAACTTACAAGAGTGATGTTGATACTTGAAAGCCTCAGAGCACTGACACTGAGAATGGACTTTAAAGTGAAGGAGGACAAATCTGGTGTCCAGCAGTTCAACTTTTGAAATGAACAATATGATTCTGGGTTTTTTAATAAGAAGAGGAGAAGATGTCATTTAACAGGGTGATTGAAAAAAAACATATTTCCTGTGTGACTTCAGTTCAGAATGTAATAATAAGGTAATTCAGAGAGCATGTTACAGGCCAGGCCAGCCATGTATCACACATGTGCAAACAATAATTCTTCTTTCTTGAACAGATGTAAAATGAATGTGAAACAGGCTTTACAAGATGAGGATTATCCCTGATTTATAACACTGAGTCGAGCATTTCTGACACCTCCATTCTCTTCACATGGTTAAGGGCTGAAATCTGCCAACGTTACCGGCTGCCCCGTTTATTTCCCAAATTGACGGCTTTAGTTGAGTCCTCAATTAAAAGTCGCCTGCCACTGCAGGACGGTGACAGCGCTCAGACCTGCAGAAACACTGGTCTGAAGCCTGCGGGGAATCTGGATGTGATATCTGAGGACATGTGGGTGCTGGGTGTTGCTTCGCTTAGACCTGTTAGGCCAAGTGCTTCTCATCAGACACATATGTCTGTGGAGATTCACACTCTGCACCGATCAAATCAGGCAGCCTTTGAATATTAGGGCCTCTGAGGTGGGCATGTTCGCACACAAGATGAAGCACTCTTTTTTTATTTGACTACAGCAAAGACGTAATTCTTCAGAGAAAATGACTCAATCACGACCATCTGCTTGTATGTCAAATAAAATTGCAGAGGGCTTTCTACATAAGTAAACACATTACATTGTTGCCCTTGCCTAGTGTTTGCACAATACAAATACTAATGTAGTTTTTTATGAGATAAAGAATATAGATGAAAAGTCAAAATGGAAGTCATTTTAGTGAGACGTAATGTTAAATCTGACAAAAGGTAAATTATTAGGTACCAGAGGTCCTTGGAGGCCTTCACCTGGAGGTCCTGGTAAACCAGGCAACCCTCGGAAACCAACATCCCCCTGCAAAGAAGAAAACACAGTGAAGATATACGAACAACAACACCTCAGCAATTTACAATCTATCAAACAAACGAACTTCTGTGCTGAGTGAAAGCTGGTTTCCTTTAAACAAATGACCAAATCTCTCTTCACTTATCTTCACACACAGCTCTAAAACAGTTGGATTGTTATCTATGTTGCATTTTACCAACAAACAAATCAGATGAGGGTTAGTTAATGTCTCCAGTGGTCATTTCCTTAAGATTATACAAATAGCACTGTGCAATTCATACATTCATTCGAGTAAGAATTGATTTTATGAATTGAATATATTTCTGTAAATATGACTGTGACTGGTCACCTTTTCTGTTCTGTATCTAGCACAACATTTGCATATTTACATCACTTGTAAGTTTAACCATCGTGAATAAAGTAACATGGCAGAAGTAGCGCATCAACGCAGAAATGTGTTGCATTGATTTGGTGATCTGAACACTTTGTAATAAGCATTGAATCTTGTGCTAAATTGAGGTGTTCTGTGTTGAAACATTGAAACTCTGAACCAAAGAGATTGTTGGTATTATATTCCTCATGCTGTGCAATATAAACAAATTATTGAGTGAGTTGGTGTTAATTAGAGATTTATGATTTAGTGTCCGATGACCAGATGAACTCTGCGACAGACACGTCACTGTCTTTCTTTCATGCACTTAGCTGACAAACAGAAGATTTGGTCTGATAGATCCAAGGTCTCACCTTTGGTCCAGGGACGCCCACTCCTTCCAGACCAGGTTCTCCTGGAAGTCCAGGCAGACCAGGAGGGCCCTAATTGAAACAGCATTTTGAGGTAGAATGACAGATGGCAAAATGATTAGTTTATATAGTTAGATATTAGTGAATAGTTGGACATTTTGTAGAAGAAACTGGACTCCAGAAAGTAATTAGTCAGCATATAGCCCCCCCATATACAAAGGCAAACTGTCTTAATGCTGCAGTTTGTGAGACAAATGAGATATAATGTCTTAGATAGCTTTGGATGTGATTTTGTTACCTATAGTCAGTGCTATGCTTGTTGTTGTCATTATGCTATGCTAAGCTAAGCTAACCGTCTGCTGGCAGTAGCTTCATATATAGCGAGCGCTATTGATATTCTCATCTAACTCTTGGCAAAAAAGTGACATAAATAGGCAAGTTTCCCAAAATATTGAACTACTCCTTTAAATCTCTTGTTCACCGACCACACTGGTCCTGCCAGCCGACATGTCAATTATTTCCCCCTGTATTTGCCCGATTCTCCTTCTGTGTCTCGTTGTTATGGTCTTAATTAAGAAGAACATACTCAGGAGATATATACCAGCTACTGCAACGTTTGGTAATAAATGTCTCACTGATGGATATATGGCTGGAACTGATGTGCAGAGTAAGTCAGACAAAAGACAGATGAAAGGACCCCTACATGGAAACGCACAGATTTATGAGGATGGGCACAGTGTTTGAATCAGTTCCTCACCGTGGGGCCGGGGTAGCCTTCTCCTTTGGGACCGAATGGACCGACACGGCCTGGATCACCACGGTCACCCTACAACCGACAAGTCAGTAAGCCATTCATGCAAAGGATACAACGTGATTTACAGAGAGATGTTCAAAGAAACTGAAGTGGAATGTGGATGTAAACAGACACATGTGCTTTCTGCTCCTTTGCGTGCTTCTGTATTGTGCAGTACATCAAAACAGGGGAGGGTTACAACTACAACACATGCCGCGGCAGGGACAGGAAGTATGCAGATTTGTGTTTTCCATCCCATTTGTTTTGACAACCTCTCCTGTCCTTATGTCTTCGTGATCAAAGTGCACACGTGCTGCCAGATCGGCCTCTCGGTACGTTCATGTGATAATAGATTTTTCAGACATAGACTGTGCAGCTATGAAAACATGCTGCCACTCGTTTAGTGAAAATCAGTGAAAAAGTGTGTTGACAGGCATCATTTAGACACATTGTTGTTTTTTAGAAATGAGGTTAATGCGGAGTGTTACCTTTGGACCGGGAAGTCCGTAGCCAGTCTCCCCAATCGGACCAGGAGGACCACTTGGGCCGAGATCACCCTAGAACACGTTAGCACTAATTAACTTAATTCATTGTCAAAACACAGTAACACCATATTACAAAGGTTCCCAACATAATACTGACATTCAGTGGTCGGATGTAATTAATCACATAGTAGTATTTCCACTGCTGCTTTATACTTCCGTCATTCTACCTTCTAACATTGTAATTTCTACCCCACTACATTTATTTAAAAGATTTGCTTTGCAGATGAAGATTCTTACACACAAAACCTGTGATGAGAGTAGAACATTACATAATACAGAATTACTGTATTTCTTGACTTTACTGTATTTTTTTGATTTTTGAATGCAAGACTTTTACTTGTAATGGAGTATTTTTACGTTGTGGTACTTTTACTTACAGGTACTGAGTAGAGTTATTGACTTTCACGCTGTTTGATAATTGCACTTGATTCTAAACAGTTTCATTAAAAAACTTTATCTCTTGAAAGGAGGAGCATTAATTGTGAAAAACTCCAGCACACATCTGTACATTCAAAATTATTATCACTTGTGTTATGAAAATGTAGAGGAAACAAAGCTTCCACAGTTTTCTAATGTTACCACAGGAGACTGGGAATAGTTACCTTGGGCCCTTCGACAAAACGGCCTGGTGGACCAGGTAAACCCCCCCTGCCTTGTGCCCCTGGTTCTCCCTGGTGAAGATTAATGTAAACCAAGTGGTTAAAATCATTAGCTCGTAAATGATCTTCTCTCATGCCATTTATGCTGACAATATTCAAACATAGTGAATTGTTTAATCGCTAATCATGGCTTAATGGCTCCTCACCTTTGGTCCTGAGGGTCCGGCAATGCCAGGTGGACCAGTCAAGCCCCGTATTCCTCTTTGGCCTTGGTCGCCCTTAAAAATTACATTGTGAATACAGTTATTGATCTGATATCTGTGGCTTTAGGTTGTATTTAGAGGTCGGTAAAGTCCTACTGCAAGACATGCAAATAAGTGAGCAGGGAATTTCACTTTTTTTTACCTTTTCACCCTGGGTGCCAATTCCAGGTGCCCCCTCTAGCCCCCTGAAACCTACAGCCCCTGGCTCACCCTATAGACATAAACATACATGTTTGGTTACTTTTATAGGCTTGATAGCAGACATACAGACATATGTAGATACAGCAGGTGGTGAGTTAAACTACTTTCTGTCCGGGGGCTCCGTCCTCCCCTGGCAGGCCTGGCAAACCAGACATTCCCTGTGATCCTGGCTCACCCTGAGGACACATTCATGGATGTGTCAGTTTATTGGAAAACTGAAGTCATGTATAAATATAGATGGTTGCTGCTGACGTGAGTTTGGACTCACCTTAGCGCCGGGGTCTCCAGCCCCTCTTTCTCCTGGGCCGCCAACCTCGCCTGGCAAACCTTGGTCCCCCTGTGTGAGACGAGAGGACTTGAAGACATGAACTGTGCAACTTAGTCTGATTATACGCTGTTGCTAACATTTTGTGTAGGGATTTGTGTTGATTTCAAAGACTCCAGATTTTTGTGCAAACTAAAACTGCTGGTGTTGATTTGGCGTTATCATCAAACGTAACATTGTGACTGTTGGTACAAACCTTGGGTCCAGGCAGGCCCTCTCCTTGTGGGCCTCTGCTCCCTGGTGGCCCCCTTGGTCCTTCCATGCCCTGCAAGGATGAATGGATGCAGTAATAAAAAGAGCAGCCATCTATTAAAAATGAACACTAATTAAAGATTAATTTTCCAACTTGTAGTGTTCCACCCAACCAACGCAACCACGAGTCAAGTGAGGACATTTATGACTTCACACAGCTCCCTCTGAGCCACAAGGCTTTTACATATGAAGCGGAACTCCCCAACACCTGAAACACCTACAATATAATACAAGTTTAGCATCAACTTGTTTTACTTACTGTATAAGCGAAATGAAATGACACCACAGCTTTTTACAGCCTGTTAGCTTTGAACATTTTTTGATATGTTCATTAATATACACTTTTTTATGAACAAGTGATTTCAACACTATCATGTTTCTCCACAGTTAGCTGAACTGTACCAGACATTAAGAGTTTTGCTTATACACATCAACTTGTGCTTTTAAGGAGACAGCTGTGCATAAATGGAGCTTCTTGGCAGTGCAGTGTGAGAGCACATGGCACACACACCTGTCTCCCTCTCTTTCACACGTCAGTGAGCAGTGGACTATAGCCATACCCCGACAGTAATTAACTAGTGTTTTGATATGAGGGAAGCGATCTTTGGCTCAGCTGTCAGCAGGAAACAATCTCCTCTGAGTCTCCAGCTGTGCTGCAAAACATGAAAAGTTCTGCAACTTATGCATCATGTTGGTTTAATTATGACAGACACTCAGACTGACGTTATTCATAGGCTTGATTTGTATTATTTGGAATCCAGGGATGGGATATATCTTTAGTCATAAAACAAAGTATTGGAACCATGAAACTGATCTGATGATAGCACTAGATGAAACGCTAAGGGGTCACCAAAGTGATTACAAATGATTCTGAGAGGGGTGTGGACATCTGGACCAAATTTCATGGTAATTCAACTAATAGCTCTTGAGATATTTCAGTCTGGACCAAAGTGGTGGACCAACAAACTGACGTGGAGTCGCTAAAATAGTTGCCAATTTGTTATAGTTGCCACAAATTTGGCATTTTTCAATTTCACCATAGATTATTGTTCCATTTAGAAACTGAGACACTTTACCTTGTTTAGTTATTGATGGATGCACTAGCTGTATCAATTTAACTCTGTATATTATTCCAACATGTTGGGGGGAGGGTGTTGCAGTTTTTTAGTCAAAGGGAGGGTTCAAGTAAAACACCATCAACACTGGGGAGGGTCTTGTTATTTTTAAAGTGAGGTTCAGAAAATATGGTTCAGCCCTCCCCAACCAGTCTTTAAGAAACTCTGGTATGGAAAAACATGCAAAACTGTAATGTTATAGCAGTTCAAGCCTCAGTGGGAGTCAGGGTTACTAGTTCTTTACTATTAGTACTTGCCTTCTCGCCCTGTATTCCTACTCCTGGGAGACCGAGGGGCCCTGGAGGACCTGGAGAGCCAAAATCCCCCTACAGGTTCAGATAAGAATGGAGGTTAATGATTATAACAGCATGTAAATGGAGATTTCATGATTTATTGCATGTGATAAGCAATTGTAATTGGCAAGATCCCTTGCATTTCCATTAGGCATGTATACTATTAATTACACAGCATGAGTACATTTATGCAGTAAAATATTTGTATACACATACCTTGATGACCAATTATTTTCATCTATCACATGCAACATAAACATCATAAACATATTATGCTAACACACAGAAACCCCTGTTGGCACTGGTTTGTCATTACCACACCAAAACACTGCAATTATCTGTGATGAACTTCACCACAAGGCTCCAGTAAATCTGTCAGCACAAGAACTCCCATGTAAAATGCTTAATGTTTTAAATCCCATGTTTTCTCGAGATAACGGTGTCATTCGTTCCCAAATGATAACATCATATTCCAGTGACATAAAATAAATTATGTAACATTTCTCAAAGATTGCCAGATGGCTGAAGAGGTCTGCAAACACATCCTGATCGGTAAAGAGAATACCTTTATGTAATTGTACGACTGCGCCAGTGCAGATCCAGCTTTCTCACATTCATCAAGTGTAAAGCTGCATTCCTCCTACACCAGCCAGGCTGTAACCTTGATTCATCAACTGCAGACTGTGACCTTCTATTTAACACCACACAGAATGCTCACCGGTTGCTCTGCCAACTCTTGGCCTTCTTCGCAACAGGACTCAAAGCTTTATGTTTATGCCTGTGTGAAGGAATTCAGCCAGGCGTCTTATTTACAGCCTCTCTGTACAGTACCTTGTCTCCTTTGATTCCAGTGCCCGGCTGTCCTCTGGGCCCCCGTGGCCCCTCCAACCCTCGCTCTCCCTAAGAAGACAGACAGAGAAGTTATTGCATTTTTCCTCTTGAAATAGCAGTTAATATATATGAAAGCAATCACAATGGAAAAGCATATGTAAAATAACGAGAAGGCTTTGATAAAAGTCAGACAAATGAAAAATCTTATTTTCACTCCTCACAGAATCTGATATCCACACGAGTCGGCCAGCACAAATAGTTACACAACAGAATGTAGTTGCCAAATGTAGGCTTTCTGATTGAGGTTGGGGAACAACATTCCTTTGTAATTCCTGTTTATGTCGGTGTCTACATGTCAAGCTTGGGCTGAAGTTGATGGAGAGCAGCGTTTACAGAGACAGAATCCAAAGACATTTTCCCGTCAGATAGTTTTGGCTGCAAGTGTTAAATGTTAGTGCAGATTGTTACCACAGAAACCAACCAATTCCCTTCAAAGTCACTGTGAAATATATGCAAATGATCTAGAGGGATGTTGCCATGTGTTATGTTTTATGAATTCAGCCTATCATTTGGAATACAAACAATGTGTTATTTCTTCTTTCTCTTACATGTGTGGTTTGCACTATGATTGCAGCTTATTGTGTATAAACTGGACCAATAGTGGTGGCAGGTGGGGCCCAGAGCCTGAGGCACCTCTGTGTACAGAGGGAGACAGAGTGTGTGCTTTCAGCTCTGTCTCAGTAGTTAGGTTTGAAGTACTGGTATAATACCAGAGCTGGTTTTGGGTGCTGTGTGCTAAGAAGCTGAGCTGCCTCCTAATTAAGTCATTGCTAACTTCCTTTCTCTGTCATTTTTCACTGGAGATGTATTTTCCCACAATATTCTGTGATACACAACAAAGGTTACTGGACATTTTAGGAAGAAAAACCATATTAGACCAAACTATGATTCAAAGACTATTTTACATCTCTTAAGATGTGTATGGATCTATAAATACTGAAAAACAGTGAGGGATTAGACCACTAATCCAAGTTGACAGAAAGTACAATGAAAAGAGTGCAGAATAATGTCAGTCTGCAGAGAAGTCGTATTTCTCTTGAGAAAATGTCCCTGTCTTTCAAGGTCATCCAGCTACAACACAAATATAGTGACAGACACAGACGTATATTGATTACCGTAGTAAAGCTGCATTTGCATGTCAGCTTCAAAGACTATAGATTAATTGTCATAACTCTGTGATCTCTCATTTTGGCACACCAGAAAAAGTGCTAATGATGTGGAAAAAAGGGCAATATTGCTGCTGAGCTCATGTGAATCTGGAGCTTGTCAAGACGTGTCATGTGAGGAACGCTCCTTAAAAAAACATGAACACCATCTGCGAGTCTGCGGTCAAATCTCCTGTTGAGGGAGAAACGAGCACCCCCGAGGCCAATCTGCAATGCTGGGCGATACACCTCCTCCTGTTCAGGACTGGAAACTAGCTGTTAGCATCTCAGTGGAAAGCAAACAAATTATATCTTAGATGAAGGTCTGAGAGAAGCAAAAACAAAAGATTTTTAGCTGAATTATAGTTACGCAGCCTCCTGATGTAAAGCTGCTGTTAGTGTTGTAACATAGCCAAACAGTGATTACACTTGTTATTTCCTAAAGACATTCCTCCAACTTATTCACACTCAATTTAACTGTCTGGATTCATCCACACAACAATGGGTTTGGTCTGATTTTACACCTACAATTTGAAAGGAAACACATTTGACAAAGCTACGTTTCCACTGTTAATAATACGTTTCCCAGATTCAGTGAGTTCATGAGTGTTGATGCAGAGAGCCATTTGTCACTTACAGAAAATATTATAAACCTTCCTGATAAAGTACTTAGAAAAATAGTGATTATTTATGTTGACAAATGAACACTGACAATTTGTGCACATACAAATAAAAAAAACTATGTTTTTCCCTTAGTGTTACTTCATTTCCACTCAGGAAGTGATTTAACTGGTTATTTTTCAAACACCTATAGAAGCATCATGAGGCTTACTCCTATAAACACTTTTTACTCATGTTCTTACTTAAAGACATGCATAAGGCCAAGGGGCCACCCTGAATCTAAGGTCACTGAACCTTTGACCGTCCTTGATGGTTTCAGAATCTCCTCCACATTCAAAGGGTGAAAGTCTGGTGGGGAAAGACTGAATGCTTTTACTGTACCTTCTTGGCTCAAGAATTGTACTTTTTAAAGTATATCTGTCTTTTGTAATGTTAGAATAGTAGAACGGAAACCATGGCGCATGTGTGTGTCCACATGTGGGACAGGGACAATGTGTGCAGCCTGAGAAGAGACAGATGGAGGAACAGACTCATTTTTTCCTCTCTCACTGAGTCAATCACTCTGTCATGTGTCGAGGTGTCCTGGCTATTTTCCTGTATTATCTCTGCATCTCCTGCTCTGCGCCGGCATGTTCTCATGTCCTCTAGTGAGGAATATCAATGGCAGGATCATACCATGAGATAGTAAGAGCCACATTGCACTGCTGTATGTGAATTTATGGAACTTCTGTGTTGTGTTATCATCTCTTGTAACCAACATTGTCAATTTCCTGCCCTGGGATCTGGAGCCCAGAAGGGGCCTTTGCGCAGGTCAGTGGGTAGGTAGGTGAACTGAAGATGACTGCATGAAATCAGGGTCAGGAGGGTTAATAGCTTTTAACTGGCTTGAGTGCATGAGCCTTCCTGGAAAAACTGTGAGCCCCAAGAGCCTGAGACATAAAAAACTAACTCACCTTTGGTCCAGGGAGACCTTCTCCTATCGATCCTCTCTCTCCTTGGACTCCCTGTGGCCCTTGAGGCCCCTAAGTAAAACAAAACAATGTAAATAACAACTGGAGGAACATAAAAAATGACCTCTTCAACATACACCATAACATTAAAACAGCATGGGGCACCCTGACCTGTCTGTGGCTCTGCAGCCACATACGCAACTAACTGTGCTGCAACTAAAATGAGCCAATCAGAAAACAGTCAGCTGGAGACAGGGCTTGAAGCCAGCTAAAAGCGTTAGCGTTAATTGGCTATTTAGTTGGCTGAAATGAGAAGCCTGCTTTTGTGTAGGGGTCAATTACTGTTGTACTGCCAACCTGCATGTAGCCTTGGAGTGTGTGCTGGTTTCTTACTCACCGGTGGTCCAGACTCGCCAAGTCCCTGAGGACCGGGGGGCCCTGGTTGCCCCTGAAAACCGACGTCACCCTGTGGAGAGCGAGATGAATGCAAACTGTGTGAGACACAGGTGGATTAGTATGTTTTCATGACATCATTTTCCAAAACAATAGCGTGGCAGAATTTACCTTGGCTCCTGGAAGGCCGATCCCTGTTTCCCCTTGGATTCCAGGTGGCCCAGGAAGTCCCCTTTCACCCTATAAAAAGACAGGCAGTGACAGACGTGCAAATACACACACAGATGCACAAACACACTGCGTTGTCTGATTCCTGTGTCCAAGGTCTCAATTTGACATGATCAGAGATCAGTAGAGCTGTCCAGGTTTTCCAAAACCACAAGAGAACTCCAAAAGGTCTTCAATTTTGTCAAATCTAGTTTCTTTCAGTCCAGACTTAACACACTAGCACTACTATTTACTATTTTTAAAGGGGGTTTAGACATGTATTACAGGGTTCCTTCGTTCCTTTAGTCAAGACTTTATTGGTAAAGAAGGCAATTATTCATTCACAAGCCATAAATCATGGCCGTGTACAGCAGGAGGGCACACAACAGGCGTGAAGAGGGCGTGGAAATGTTAGTAGGTGCATACCGGCACTTTTTCTTCCCTTTCCCTTTGAGGCAAGTTGGGACAATGTTTAAAGACAGACATTAGTCTGCCATTCGGGTGATATAGGATGACAGCCAGACAATCAACATGAACATTCTTCTAAAATAATTAAGGTGCGAGGACATGGAGGGGAGTGTGGGCTCATGGCAGAATTGGCAGCTATAACATAGAGAGGGGGCTTAGAAAGTACGAACAGACTAATAGGCTGACAAGGTAATAACAGATAAGGTACTTCAGGGGGGGTTTCAGATATTCCAGTGATGATGGATCATAACTCACAAAAAGGTGTTCAAATGTACGGTCACCCGATCAGTGTTATCAGTTTGTAGGGCTACTTGACATTTGTGAAGTTATTTATGCCCATGATGAATGATTTAATCTAAATGCATTTTAAATGTCAACTTCGTGAGTGTAATGTTATTTTGAGAAAACTCTTAGGAACACTTTGTTATGTCACATGTGTTTTCCCACTTTTTATTCTTCCACACTCAGCAAGACGTTTCACTTTTCAACTCTGCCACTCCACAGGTAACAGGGTTATTCATTATTTTGGTCCTGATAAATCCACTGACATGGATGCCCCTTTCATACAACTATGAACAAGACTTAATTTAAACCAGACTAGAAAAGAGTTTGTCTCCAGCCAAAAAACCTGGTTTCTTAGAAGCGAACAGGCCAGTCTTTGGCACAAAGTGGATTCACTTAAATGTAAAGGAAGGCCAGAACAGAGGAAGGGGATGTTTAATTTACTTCTTTCTTAGTTTCCTTTGGTACATCTACATCCCAGATTTCAGAGGTTTGGTTCAACAAGTTTTTAAAAAAAAGAAACGACAAAAATGAGGAATACTTACTTTTTTACCCATTAAACCTTCAGGTCCGCTATCGCCAAGTGGACCAGGCAAACCCTGCATTGTGAATAAGTATGTCAGGATTACACATTGCAAAGTAACAGACTCTCAAGAGTTATTCTTCAATCATAGCTTAGAAACCGTTGCTAGGCATGGCTAGTCACACTTTGGATTTCTCCATTTGTTGAAGCAGTGTGCATTAGTCTCTCAAGAGTATGGAGGGTGGTGTATTCTCTTAGTACTTCCAACACCAAGAACACACTTACAATAGTAGCAGGTGTCCAAGGCCAAGGACCATACCATGACCTTACTCATTATTTTGTTGGGTTACAACAATTAGGAAACAACTAGGAAAGTCCCTTTTCAGGACAAGACCATCCACTGCGTGGGAGCTAAGATGCTAGTGGTACTATATGACAGTTTAGGCTAACATTACTGGCTACCCAAGATAGCATTATGTTTCCCAAAATCAGTTAGTCCTCTTCCTAAAGGCCTCAAAGTGAAACATATTGTATTGTAACAATAAAGCACAAATTGATCATCTGTCTTGCTTGTCCAAGTATATTTTACATAGTAAGCATCCAAACAGGGCAATGTTACAATACACACATTTGTATTCATAATAGTGTGCTAATACTAGCTGCTAGCTACCCTGCAATACAAAAAACAATGCTAATCCTTATTTACATGTGATTCAGGTTAGGACACTGACTTTTTGCCTGGAACATGTGACTTTAGCCTCAGACTAGCATTACATCATATCCACAGGGTTTGTACAGCTTTTTCAGAGTAAAACTCAAGCACTTAAACCTAATGCTTAAGGAATCTTAACCAATTCCCAGACTCTCAAAGCCCTTATCATCACATCTAAATTGTTACGATAAATGCCAGGAGACAAAAAACAAATATAATGACGGCATTGTTTCATTTCAAAAATTGAGATGTTGATGATTGTGTAGATGATGAAACACCAGATTATGCTGAAAATCAAGAAAGGACTATATTCATATTCAAGCATATTCCTAACCTTGAAAAAGTAGCATTTTTGGGGGGCATTTCCCAATCTTTCAAGACTTTGTACCAACCCTGTATCCATCATGTGTGCTTCTCTCGTCCCTCTCTCTCTGTCTGTCTACTTCTAAAGATTTCTGCAGGTCCGGCGCTGTAGAGTCTGGATCTGTGGTTGCTCCTGCTGCCCCCGTGTTCCTGCTCAACCGCCGTTGTTGCTTTTACTGTTATACTGTACTACTGTATGTTCTCCTTCCTCCTGCTCTCTCTCTTTCCTGCCCTCCTCCCCTTTTCTTTCAACCCAACCGGTCAAGGCAGATGACCGCCCACCTAGAGCCTGGTTCTGCTCGAGGTTTCTACCTGTTAAAAGGGAGTTTTTCCTTGCCATTGTCGCCTAGTGCTTGCTCATGGTGGGAACGTTGGGTATTTGTGTATGTGGAAGTTGGTCTCGACCTGTTCCATGTGATTGAGTGCCCTGAGATAACTTTGTTATGATATGGCGCTATATAAATAAAATTGAATTGAATTGAATTGAATTGATACACCGTGACCGCTTGGCACCATACCGAGGGGCAAACAAACAGGTCTACGGGCAAGCAAATGGCAACCATGAAGAAGCTGCAAGAAGGTTAGCCACAGCCAAATACCTCCACAGAGTTAGGCAAGTCCTGAAGAGTCAGCTGAATGGGAAGAACAAAGTCTGAGCAATCAACTCCTACGCCCTGCCCGTCATCAGATACCCCGCTGGCATAATAAGCTGGCCAAAGGAGGAGATAGAAGCCACGGATATAAAGACCAGGAAGCTCCTCACAATGCATGGAGGATTTCACCC
>JAVQJL010054972.1:0-43497 GCA_036024295.1 Nannoperca obscura | reverse complement strand
CACATGCACCAACTCAAATGGTTTGGGGCTGGTTGAAGGAAGCGAGGCGGATGAAATCCTTGTTCAGGCAAAGGCAGAGGTACTGTACCTTGTGTGAGCCACTGCACAATGTGTACATAGGGCCTCTCTTTCAAAGGTTTTGACCCACAGGCAGCTGCTTGCCTTCGTCCCCTGTGCGTTTCACTTGGTAGCGTCAGTGGCGTAGGATGGCATTAGCGGCTCCCGCTGCCTCTGCCTTCTCCAGTATCTATTAGTTTCTGCTGCCGTTGGTTTGTTTTGCACTTGGCTGTTAAGAGCGGGAAGGTGTTGTGTTCAACGTAATTGGATGATGTGGTATTGCTTTCCAAGCTCTTAGATGCCAGCAGTCATTTCTTGGCCCAGACATCTTATCACCCTCCTTAAAGCCACTGAGAAAGGACTTCTCGCATGCTTTGTGTCAGTCTAAAACTAGTTGCTAGAAAATCCTGGTCTGGGATTTGTAGTTTTTTTTTGTGTGATGAATATTATAATGTTTTTACTAGCTACCAGCAAGCTACCTACATGCGATTGGTCAGTACTATTTGGACTACAAACAGAATGCTTCTGATACCAAAATTGTGTCCCTTGCCTACAGATTCTGATCAAAACTGTTATATATAAAGTTGATCTTTTTTTTCAACTTTGGACCCTTTTACTGTCAAGTAATGTGGGCATCACTTGTGTAACTTCACTTGTGAAGTAAATCTATGATATGAAACAGAAACTCATGAAGGAGTACAAAGACTTTATTATCTCTGTTACCTTCCCATATTGAGGGTTTTTTTTGTTTCATCAGTCTGTCACATTTTGGAATAAACCCCCTGAAAGACAGCTGCGAATGTTTTCCAAACTGGGGCCATATTTGTGGATTAGCATAGCCATTCTCCAGAGAGCCCAGTTAGCAGGCAGAGAAACCAACAAAGCCATGGTTAAATCATTAGTGAAATAAGCCTCTCCTCCATTACTGTCAGCCTGACACAGTCCAACGCCACCATGGGAACAGGAAGAGAATTTCTACATTCACAAAATCAGTTTCTTTTTATTGGTGGTAATTGGGAACTGTTATCAAATCTGCCCCCCCCTCCCTCCCTCCTCCAGCAGTGTAGCAGAAACAGGCGATTGTTCTTCGAAGAAAGTAGGACGGGTTTCTCCAGCAGCTTCAGTTTTTGTCTTGGGGCTGTTTCTATCTTTTGTAGGTTCCTATATATTCTGCCTATATATTGTGTTTCTCATGCCTTTACTCCAGAAAGACACATTTAGGCCTGGATAGGATAGTGTTGAATGTAGGAGTATCAAATGTTTTTTGTCTGTATTACATTTGCACTTTATATCTTCTTATTGTGTGTATTGTTATCTTCAATTCCTGTAAATTATTAAGATATGTCTGTCCCATTGTCACAAAAACTTTATTTTTTACTATTATTCGTAGTTTTTTTTTTAACATGGACCACATTGTTACACAGGAAGAAGCAGTGCAACCGATGTGATGTTTAAAGGATGTTTTTGGGCATTTAAGATAAGGTTATAACAGCAACACAAATAAATACAAATCCATGGAAGCAGGGAGGATGTTTGTCAGGGGTGAGAACACCTCACTCTACAGTCATCATCACCAACCTGCCCCTGGCTAATCACTGTGTCAGTTTTACACCAAAGCGTGGGGGGTGCGAGAGAGGAGAGTGAAAGTGAATGAGTGTATGTGTGGTTGCTAAAGAGAGAGAGTGTGTGTGTGTGTGTGTGTGTGTGTGTCAGCGTGGCAGTGTGGGTGAGAGACACAGAAAGGAGAAGACTCTGGGTGTGAAGGGGAAAAACAAATCTCATGATGACATGCTTGTTATTTATATCCCTACAGCCGGATTGTTTATTAATACAGACCTGCTGCAGTTGTGTTCAAGAAATTCAAGGTTTGCAGGTTTCAGTCTTTACTGTAGATAAAATATGCATTTCATCTTTCTCAGTGAATGTCTTTTTCTGCCTTTCCAGCCTCGTGTTGAATGCAAGTTACCAAACATGCCCAAAGAAGCCACCCTTTTACCACCCTCCTCCTAACTGTTTTCTTTGCGGTTTATGTTAAAAACTTGTTTTTTTGTGCTCTCTATAGTTTTGCTACCACTGGGGATTTCTGGAGTAGTGTTATTAAGGGAAGAAAATCTAGCATAACATGGAATTTGCACACGGCATTGGACAGTTGAGATGTTTTTCCTACACAAACGGCTCTCCAAAAGCTAAAAAGTACAGAGCGAAGTCTCTAATCCACGATGGTATCATGTTGTGCATTTTTACCTGCTCCAGTGACGAGGACTTTTTGAACACTGTGGCAGCACACACTGTGACTTTCCTGCAATACAAGGAACAATGTGTTCCTGTTCAGAATGTATGTGATCAGGTAGAAGCTATGCACAATGAAACTTTGTGTAAACCTTGTGTAAGGAGTTAAGTAGCTTTTCAAGAGCAGCCTATTTATTTTCAATAGAACATGTTTAATGAAATCAGTTATTACCTTTAGTTTACATAAATATCCAATAATGTTATAGTGAATGCTATAACATTTAGATTTTTGGGTGTAGTCAATAGGGCAAGTAGAAATATGTCTTTCCTTGGCACTTAAAGTTGCAGGTCAGTATAGTATTATTCAGGTTTAGCAAGGCAGGTCTAACATGATGCTCTGCTCTAAAATGAGCAATAATACCAGTTTAACAAGTTTAACAATCATTCTTTTAAGTGTGGAGTTATAGTCTTGTATTACATACATTATATTGAAATACAGTAATAGTACAGTATTTATTTAGGCTAAGGAACCATATATTGTGCATTTGTATTAACATAACCAGTCCCTGCTGGACCTCCAGCAATCCTCAAACATACAAACTTTGAAGTTTTACAAAATATAATTAAAATGCTACATCTGGCACCTTTTGTAAAATACAGAGCAGAGGTGTTATGATACCCAGCAGCTTTACTAGTATTACATAATTAATTTCACTTTCAGTAGGCATCAAATTTTCCAAATGGCCAATATTTATTTTGAGAATATGTCCATAAATGTGTGTGTTGTTTTGTGTGTTTCATGCACTCCCACACATCTGGCTGTGTCTGCTCTCCCACTTTGCTGGTGTTTGTCTGGAGGCCAGCGGGTTGGTCTCCCCAGAGACCTGCACTGGCTCTTTCCCAGGCCAGACTGCAACAACTCTCCCAGAGCTTGCACAATACCAAACACCGCGCTGGAATGTTGTTGCTTTCTTTTTCTCTCTCTCTCTCTCTTTTCCTTTTTTTTTTGTTTTACTCTCCCTCACTCATCATACCACCATTACGTTTATGCTACTGATTATCCCCCTCTGCCTTTCTCACTTGAATACCATATGCTCTTTTTCAATAGACCCAGTCAGAGCCATGCCTGCCCATAGAGTGTAATAGAAAACTGATTATAATGCATGAATTCACATTTGAACCCATCTTCTTTGCATGAAATATGCTCAGAAAATGCATGTTGAGCCTTCAGGCTGCAGAGAGGTAGATAACCTCAAAAGATGTAACACAGTGGGAGGGTATTACTGAAAGCCTTCACCCTGATGTCAGATGTATTCTTATTCGCTTAGTTTAAATGTAAAAAAAATAGATGAGGAAACCTTATCATCATATCATATGTTCTAGCTGATACAAATCCTTCTTTGTTGTTCAAATGGAAACTTAAAATTTACAACTAATATAAAACAAAAACAATTCATCTGTAGCTGCTTTTTGTCCTAAAATTGATGTCCCCACTGACTATATTAAAACTATACCACATTCTACCATCTTGTGGGATTGTTGAACAACTGAGACTGACAGTTGGAACTGCCAAGGGCTAATGACTGAACCTCACTACTCACTACCAGTGAGGACAATGTTTTGACAGTATCGTCTGGTTTTTCGTTGGCTGTTCCAAGTCGAATCTGTCAGTGAATCAGCCATGGGAGGTGAGCTTATAATGAGGTCGTTTGGTTGTCACATTACTCATCGGTGTGTCTGTCAACACTGCGACTAAAAAGGCTTGTACTGTCGATGATTTTAGTTTGTTTACTCTGGGAAGACTTGAGGCTCGAAGGAACTAAAGAGGAGGCCTAGTAAATGTTGCGGCTAAAATGTGTGCTTAGATTGCAAGCAACTGAATTCACCCACTCCATAACCATACGGTTTCATATGGCAGTGAATTCTGATGAGTATACACTGAAAGTATTCTTTCTGTAGAATATATGGTGGATACTACATAGTGGTGTACGGATCCCTCCCTCATGGTTCGTGTGAACTGCAGATTTTTAACCGTCATGTTGTCACATAGTTTTACTGCCACTGTTACCTACTTTTCAAATAACAATTCCCTAAATCTCGATGCAGAGTTGCAGTGAAGATATAAAGCGGTGAAGGTTGATTTGATTTATTTAAAAAGTGCTATGAGTGACAATTCATAGCAATTATTTAAAACAATTAAATATCTTGATGGAAAGTGTTTTTTTTTATCCGAAAAATGTTCTGTGATCCTTGATGCCAATCCGTCATCCTGTCCGAACCGTAAGTTTTGTTAACCGTTACACCACTAATAGTATAATAGTATATATTAGCAGCAAGATATTTCATCTGTTAAGGAATACGGCCAAAAACTCCACAACTCTCATTTGTAGAGTTTTTTTCAAACTCTCATTTGTTTAAAGCTCACATTTAGCTGTGACAAGTTAAAAGCTGAAACAACTATATTCAAGCATAAAATAGACAATAGTGATTCACTGTCGGGAAGGAAACTACAGCGGGGGCTTGGCGCTCATTAACTGTTTGCAACACACATGCGTTCCCTGTTGATATTGTCCATCACCTAGGATTAGAGGCATTCATATGACTGACGACCATCTATAATCTCTCTCAACTCCCAAGTACAGGAATGCCAAGAACAGGTTTAAGCACTTGGGTTCATCTTAATCATTTAATCCATGATTATTATACACTGCCTGTTATCCTGTCATGTTTTAAAGGCTTTGTGACTGTCCAGTGAACTTAATTTGCTTACAGTAAAAGTCCCAAAGCCTCTGTGTGCACACGCAAAACGGCAACAAACATACACAAAGAAAGCTATACACACTAAAGCACAGACAACCTTTCATTTATTTGCACACACACACAGAGCCAGCCGTCTAACCACTTAGTACATCACAGTGTATTCAGTCCATTATGTTCTTCCTGTTCATCTTGTGTTTCATTAATATGGATGAGCCCCTTGTTGCAGCATGAACACTGTGAAGGCCAATCCACAATGAAAATCATTTCTTAAGCATTAAGTCAGTTTTATGTATCATTGCATCGTATAGATTGTTTTTTTTTTATTTTATTTCTCAAGTAGTACGGCAAACAGTGCAATAATATTCTAGGAGGTTCAAGGCAACTGTTTGCTACACCAAAATGCAATTTTACATATACAAACATGGCATGATTGTTCCGTGTGTGAGTCATGCCATAATGTAAGCCAAAGTTTTTTTTTCTTCCAGTAATTAGATTTTTAAAAGTGGGTCTTCCTTAACTGCTGTTACACTTGTAACTCTCCCTTAGTCTCTCTCTTTCTGTCACATGCAGGGTTTGGATGGATGGCTCTTACTGTGCCCTGAGATAACTTTGTTATGATATGGCGCTATATAAATAAAATTGAATTGAATTGAATTACTGATGTATTGCTTCATGTGTTAATTCAGGATTTTTACCTTGTAAATCTGTTATTGTTTCTAATACAAGATACATGTCTTTTGTATATGTATCACCCACCATCGTTACAACATTGACTTTCATTACTTATGCACTAAGTGGCAAGTCCTATACTGTAGTATGCAGGAGGACATTACAATACAATTTAGAAATTGGCTCATAAGATGTTGACTTTTCTACTAATATGTCCAACTGGCTGTGACGGAGCTGACATGATGTAGATAAACTGAGTGCTCTGTGCCTCCTCTCACCTCTTTTCTTTTGTCAGGCTTCCTTGGTGGTCTGTGTGTTGTCAGCCCACTGACTTGTTTGGATTGTAAAAGTAACTCTCATGGGACATTGTGTAGATTACACACCATGTCACTCACTACTACTCATTTTTCGGAACATAACTCTCATAGTGACTTTGCTGTGTCTGAGTTGCACACCTTTTCTCCCAGACTATTTTTCTCTGCAGCATTTTGTGCAGGTCACGCTAACTTTAGTGGTATGATTTTACACATCGGTATGTAACCCAATTAGTGAACTCAAGAGACATGAGTCTCTTCAGGTCTGGGATCTGGGATTAGCCTTTTTCACTTGCCTTCATTTTCAAGATTAGAATAATACTCTTTGTTTTAGTTACAGGGCTTTAGTTACAGAATGGCAGCTGTTCCTCTCAGTTGCCATTCTCTCTGTCTGAATTTAAAAAAAAGTTACTAACCAGAGAGCACTTTTCCCTTTTCATTTACAAAATGTTTTTTCAGTCCATTGAACTTGCACTTAATAAACACATTTTATGTCAGCTGAATAGTTGATTTTACTCAAAACACGAGTTCAATTGAGCAGCTAGTGAGAGGCATACTTGCAGAAAAGCTCCTTGAAAATGGAGTGACATACAGCTGAATCACTTTGGCAGAATCTCTATGTGGACAGAAGCTGAAATTTGGTAGAAATTGGGAATTATGTGCAACAAGTCAGCTGTGACACGCAGTGGCTTTGCTCCTGAAATTGAAAGCTGGTGGCATGTGCATGTGCCAGCACTCATGTACACATGCACACTCAAAACACTCACTCACACACTAAGGAAGAGTTTACCAAACCTGCAGTCGCCACATATAGTAGGTAATGGCATTCCACATTACTTTTCCTATACTTTATTCAGATTTTTTTCAACCACAGACAGTTTATAAAGAGACTTCTTACACATCATCAGCAACCATGACTAAGTGAAGAGATTAGTCAATGGCACCACTGACTGAACTTTGATGTGGCAATGCTTGAATAGCTGGGGGAGATGCTTGAAGGTCATCACTTTAAATCCCTGGATGAGCTGAGAAAATCTGAGGAAAGGAGGCAATAAGTGCAGCATGCACTTCATTTACTGCTGTCAGAGTGTCCTTCACCAAAGTGCTGAACTGCTGCTCAGAGCATATAGTTGTACTGGCTGCACTCCTAACTGTGGCTGTTTATTATATTCCCTGCAATAACCAGGTGAAATGATTTATAGACAGAATAGGAAAAGGGTGCATTGGTATGCGATTTAGCAGAAGATTTAGAAGATTAGAGCTAGAACTATAAATAAGACAACACAAATATTGGGATTGTTGTCTATGTCCGATAATATTTATCAGTAAATTGCAGATAGATAGATGATTTTATAAATCATAATTAAAAGGTGCAACTGTATATTTCCCAACGTCGTTTTACATCCTGCAAGGAAAGTATGTACTCAAACAAACAAACACATCATCTTAAAACTGCAGCATGTACTTGCCTCTTTCGGTATAAAACTGAAATAATAATGTAATGCGCTCAGTTTGTATGTATTCTTTTTACATTAAGCTTGGAAACTCTTTCATCAATAGCAGATGGGACTGAGCAAATGGCAAGGAATGATCAAATGGAATGATTTGCTACAACTCACTCGAACACCTTCTGGTTGTAGTACTAAAATACTTGCACTGGTTTAAGCTTTTGATCATTGCAAAATAGGTTGTCGATGGACATCAGGACTGTAGAACCGATAGACAGCATGCATACCATAGCATTAAGCGTGCCGCATCACTAACTGCACTATGGTGTGTCTTGAAAGCTTTTGAGATAACGCTGTAATAATAATTGAGGGTGGATTTCTTTTGTAAAGAACTTGTGGTAGCAGACACTGGCTCACTGTTGCCTTAAAAAACGACTGAGAAGCTTTCTCCCACTGGATAGCTTCTCTCTCTGCAGCTCCATTCCTATATTTCATCTACTCTGCTCTTGTCTATCCCACTGCCACGGCTGTCTTATCATTCAAGCCCTCTGCCATAAAGCAGCAGAAAATCCCATATCCCATCTCCTCCTGGCATCAGCTTTCAGCCTCAGTTATTCCACTATTATGTACCAGGCTCAGCAAGCTCCCACTCCCTCTCTATGAACGTGGTCTGGGTGGGAAATCAGCCTCTGTACTCAGCCTGCTGACTTTTCTCAGGAGAATAACGTTGCTTCTCTCTGGAACGGTGAGTGTGGTAGAACTCTTAACGCAAGCTGTCTGTCTCTGGTTTTGATACATACCTTCTATACATCTTAATCCCTCCATCTTTTATTCTTTTCAGTGGTCAGTTAGTGGTTTTTTTGGCCTCTATTTTCTCCATGTTTCATTGTCTACCCCCCAGTCACTTGCACTGTAAGTCTCAGCACCTCATATTTAAGCTTTAGTCTTCTACTTATACTGAATAGCTTGTCTCCTGTGCAAATGTTGTTTTTTAAATGTCACTAGGAATTAACATGCTCTGTATACAGTTGACAAAAACAATTTCAAGTGCACCTTTACATTTTATGTAGACTTTTTATCTTTTGTTTTGAGCCACTTTGTGTTTTGGCCATAAATCGCTAAGCCTCCTGTTGTGTTGGATTTGAAAATTAAATCACTGGTTTCAAATCTGAAGGCGTTAAAGCTTTATTCCTGTGAAGCTTTCAGAAAATATATAAAAGTCAGTGAAATAACAATAAAACTGGATTTCTAAAAGTATTAATCAACTGCCAAGTTAGTTGCCCTGTCCCTCGTACCAGAAAGAAACAAAGTGTTACCAGCAAAGGAACCACATCAAGTCCCCATAGGAAGACTACACAGTACTCATCTGCTTCACATGAGCATGAGCAAAAACTATGTAAAGTAATTAAACATCAACAATTAGCCCAACAGTAAATTAGCAAGTTGCTACGGGCAACAGAACTGAATCCAACTGCTGGTGGAAGCACGCTTTGGCCACACATGACCTTGTCCTTCTCTTTAGTGCAAAGCAACTACACAGGAACTAGTCCACTGTTGCTTTCTATGCATACTACTGTAATGTGAGAGTGTGTTGGCATTAAAAGTAAATAAAAGCTCTATCTGGGAACACCACATTGCTGTGGTATCACATAATCACAAAACATCGCTGGGCTACTTCCTTGATCTGGGAAAGTACATAAACTGGACCAAAGACCCTGCCTATGTTTGAGACAGTACGCACTGGTGTGTGAGCTGTATGTCCTTTATTCAGGGCATTTAGGGCTCTGTAAATCCGAAACCAAACCTTTTTGCCCTTAGAACTGTTCACAGACAAATGTACAAAACTGAACAAACTAGCTCTTCTTGAGCACTACAAGAGTCACTAAACACTAAATCCACTTTTTGAGTTAGTTAATTATGTCATTATAGTGTCAATTGACCCGGATCCCAATTTCTTGTTCATTGCAACAGCATTTGCATTTTTCCAGACAAAATCAGGCACTTATATTCTAACCCCACACACACAACTCACATGGAGAGTTTGGAGTTGTAATAAGCAAATACATGGAAGGTTTGAGAACATGTGACTTAGATTGGTAGTAGTAGTAGAACTATTACTACTGCTACTACTGAGTAGTAGTCTGGGTTTGAATGTATTTTATTTTGTGAAGTGTGAAATGTTGTGGGCATGTTCAAGCCAAACCAGGGTGTTACATTTCTGTTTAAAGATGCAGAGATGTTGCTTTCCTCTTACTGGCTCACCTACTCACAAGCTCACATTCAGACACTGTTTGCATTTGCATTCTCTCACCCTGTCTCCTACAGTCACATGTTCCCACCACTCCCCACATACAAGCACACACCGACACAAATCTCCATCTAGCCAGTCAGACAGCCAGACACCGGTCTGCCTAAGTCCGGATCAATTTAACCAGGTGGAAACAAGGGAAAAGATGAAGTTGAGGTGGTCATACTATTATCTGGCTGAATTGTATTGGTTGTTATATGCAGAGTGGCATCCTCACAGTCTGTTTCCAACAGGTCCCAAACGCTTCATCTCCCTCAGAGTGAGTATTTCTCTGCCATGTCAGTTCACTGAGCTATAACTGATGGGGGAAGTGATGAGGGAGGTCTCCGGTGTATTGGATGAATGAAAAAGATGAAAGGATGGTATAGGCTTTTGATATTCAAACACTTCCCTCTATGGAACAGTTATGTGTAACACTGACAATTGAAGCAGAGACACTTGATCTTGTCTTTTCTTTGTTTAAAAAAGATTTAATGTTTGTAATTATGCATTCAAGGGGACATTTGATTTATCAGAGAAAGTAAAAGTCAGTTTTGTCTGCTGAGTCACTATTAAATTGACAGTAAGCACATATATTTGACTCCATTTAAATTGGGTTGGGATTCAGTTAAAAGACCATATTGGAAAAAAGCTCTAACAATTCACCCTCTTATTTTTCTCGTGCTGTGTGACTATTGGGGTTAAGTGGAGAAGAAGTAGTCACACTGAGAGGTTGTCTTTCTCTCCTATTGCACAGTGATTGCATTCACCTTATTGCTAAGATCAGGGCTGATTCACTGCATACTAAACTGATTTCTTGAACTATTTCTTCATTTTTAAAGAGGGAAATGTTTTATGCATATGGTAGCTTTCAGTAAATAAAGTTCTATCCCACCACTCGCTTCTCAGAAGTTATTAATATCTCAGTACAAGTCTGGGTCTCACTTGGTAGTCCCATGGGGCTTGTGTCTTGGTGGTAGTGGCACCCAGCAGCAGGTGTTGTGCGATATCTCTCCTGGTGCTAAACCAGACAGTGTTTGCTGCTATCAGATCAGGAGCAGATGGTCACAGATCGAGGGCCAACCCTGCATCTCATCTGAACGGCTAACCCTGCAAGTGCAATGACAGAGAAACCAACAGAAACCAGCTCTGGAACTTCCCATCATAGTTTACTGTCTTTGTTTTTAATGAGGCAAAACTTTATTGGTTTGTGTGGTGTTTGTCATCTTTGTGACTGATTTGTTGTTTTCAGATTTTTATCATTGAGAGAAAACCACAAGTGGCACCGATGGATTTTTAGCATTTTAGAATGGAATATGCGATTGAGTCATGCATGTCAGGCATGAATCTGTGTGTGCACGCGTGTGCTTTTGGTGTTGTGCATGCCAGCAGCCTCAGTTGTCCTTGTACGGCAACAAAGCTTACTGGGTGAATATGTGGGAAAATACATGATTTACAGTGTTAATTAGTATTTTATCTATGTGTGTTTGGTCCGGACAGATTTAGTGATGGCCTCCTCTGTATCATGGCAGTAGTAGACATGAAGATGATCGTATTCTTACTCCTGTTCATTATTTATGGCTTGAATTTTTCATTTATTGTATTTGCTTTATAATTTAATGAAGTTTCGAAGTCATGGCTGGTTTTTGGCGTTCACAATATTTAAGTTTGGTGTGTTTGCTAATCAGGGCCTGGTAACAGGGTTTTGTTGACTATTTGTGTGTGGTGACCTCCTAGGTTGGGGTTTTCAAAAGTCTGACATTTATATTTTGAAGTACAGTTTGAAGCAGAGAGGGAAGGCAGATTTGCATATCTCAGAGGACAGTTCAAAAGTGAGAAAAGGCCTGAAGAAAAAGAGCCTGAGTAAAAACCGAGTGCGTAGGGACAAGGAGAGGGGTAAGAGAGCGGGGAAATTTTGGGCCAGATGGAAAAAGACGAGCAACAAAGAAAATGTTTGAAAGAGGGAGGATACAGTAGGAAAAAATGGATGAGAAGGCAGCTTTTATAAACAGAGAGACATAGTTAAGCATGAGAGGAGAGAAGAGGACAGACTTGGGGTCAGCTGAGGTTAACAACAGGGATAATGAGTGTAGGCTCTGCAGTCAGGCATCGATAACCTGACCTTTAATCTTTTACAGCTACTTGCTGTGTGTTTGTGTCCACGTTAACATGTTACACACAATATTGTTTAATTCTATTTGGATTAAATGCACACAGACACATTTTATTCTCCAAATATATCAACATTTAATGAAATGCTTCTAAATGGAAAAATTGCCAGCTTTCTCATGCAAGTCCACACACATACACTTAGACACAAGCACTCAATTCCCTGCGTAGTCCTTGTATTTACTCTGCATGTGTGCTGAATGTTAAAACCTAATTATAACTCCTCTCACTCAAGCTGCAGGTGACCTGTTGACACAGCAGAAGGAATGAGACCCATCTTAAAGCAAAGACACACGGCACATAACAGCTGGGCTATATCTAAGGAGTAGACGTAGAAACCAAAACATACATTTTGTGTCAAAAATGAAAAAGTGTCTTGCTTTAGATTTTTAACATAAATTTTGTCTCTTTTTCATTTTCTTTTTGTGATTGTTACCTTTCAAATTGAACACATTTCTTTGTCATTACTGACAATAGACATTCAAAGTCTCTCTGACGATCACTTGCATAATTATTCCACTCTGAATCTTTGGTTGAATGAAGTAAGCACCTCTTCATTAAGCTTAACTCATCCATTCATTTAATTTATTAAATAAGCTATAGATTTAGATTTTAAGATAGCAGATTTAGTAAGATTATAATTAAATAAACAACACGTGCTTAGCTCTAACACAATTAGACCAAAATTAGTTGTACAGTTACTGAAACAGATGAGACATTTCATACATCATTTAAAGCTTCTCTTCCCTGTTTATCTTAAAACAAATATCTTTTGAAAGTTCTGACTAAATTAAAAAATTAGGAGATATAAGACATTTTCAAGTAAGATGTAGTCAGTGAACTCCATTTGAATTCCACTGTTACAGTTGTACATGTTTGGGAACACTTTAATTAATTATTTAACAGAATTATCCAAAAATGAATTTTCCATGTATCAAAACCTAAAATTGCTCATCAGTGCGTCTCTGATCTTCACGAGAACTGGCAGGAAATCTAAACTTGTCTGGTCCCCAACAGAGATATTACAATCATATCAATAGGGGATATAATGCGTTGTGCCAGCTGGTTTCGGCCAGTGCAACCTGCAGAGGACACTATGTTCACACATATAGTTTACAAAACAAAATTACTGTAGTAAAGGGAGATGCAGGGTAATGCAGAGTGAACTAGTAACTAGCCTTTAGCTCTTGATTACTCTCACACACACACACACACACACACGCACACTGTGCTGATCCTCAGGCTCCACATGTGACTGGTTTTTAATCTCCACACTCCAACTTCAAGATGCTAGTTTAAATTTCCTAATGAAATATTTTTATTCTGTTAAACAAACATGAGTGACTGCTCAGATGAGTCTGAGCACTCACACCTTTACTTTGGGGACAGTCATCAGTCTTTATAATTAAGGAACCCATTTAAATGATCAACATTAATGCCTCGTCAAATATGCATGACAAGCAGGTCAGGGATTAACAAAAATAAACCGAGGAGAATAAGAGGAGCTATAAGAACATATAGACATATAAAAGACTGCATGTCTTTTATTGCTTTCTGAATTTTCAAGAAATAATATGCAATGTAAAATCAATGTTCGTAACTCTTCTTTCACTGTATATTTGACAGTCAAGTCAGGGAAAGCTGGGGGGAAAGGAACTGACAGAAGGAAGAGAGAAAATATGTACGACTGCATCTTGTTTTCCAATAATCCCCCGCGGCTTGCGTCTTGGTGCTGCTTCATCTCTAATCAAAGATGCTGCAGAGTCACACTGGACAATCGTAAAGACTGGATCAATAAGACACTAAGGAGAAAAAAATAATCTTTATAGTTTTGTGAGAACGTGTGTTTGGTGCCACACTTCCCCAGTACTGAAAATGTTTGTGTTCTTGAGGGCTTTGAAATGGAACCGATTTTCTGTATTGTAATTCATCACATTTCAATTGTGTTGTGTAATATCTGTTACATAATGAAAATAATGCAAAAATAGCAGTCTATTATTTGGCTGATGGGCATAAGTAGGAACACTTGAGCATAACAACAGATATAATCGTTTTAATGTTCAAACAAAAATGACAGACTATTACATAAGCAAGAGGGATTGCTTGTTTCAGAAGGGTTTTCCCCTTTTATGACATCTGAAGATATCATATTTTAATGATGTGCCCCGCACTGTAAGCTGTGTGCACTAAAAATACTGGATGGCATGGTTTAGGAAAGTATTGTTGGGCAGATGGGATTGTTGGTGTCCCAAGGCATAACTGTCATCCCAGATTAAATGTTGTGGGGTCTTGTCAGTAACAACATGACACTGCTCTTTGCCTTCATCTTAATGAGAAACTAAAATATTAGTTTTCCTGGCTGGTGGAGGTGTCATATCAGCTCCAACTGTGTAGGGAAGAAAAAAATTAATCAAAACAACAGTGAAATTTTAATGGTGACTGAGGGAGAAAGTAAAAGGTGCTGTCATATCTGACATATAGTGGATATGGGCCATTTCTTGATTCTCAGAAGCATGATCAGAACACAAAGGCACTGAAAACTGAATTATCTTATTAGAATGCACCCTGGGAGTTGCTTTTCATAATTTCATCTAGTTGCTTTGAAGAAAGTAAACACAATAAGGAGGCTTTATCTTGGTTTGAAAAGAAAACTCTTCCCTCTGCCACTCCTCCCGCTGTCTGTCTGGAAGAAATAATGTAGTTACAAAGAAAGTCTGTCTGGTGTAGATCTCATAAAAGCAATTCAGCTTTTTCTCAATGTGCAAAAAATTATTGAAACACCCATGTTAATACCTCTTGTTTTATGCCTTTCTCTGCTGTCCATTTATTTCTCATATGAAAAATACTTGTGCAACAGCTGCATTACAGCTGTGCAAAACAAAGTCTCACATTTTCCAGGGGCCGGCAGTTGAGAAAATGATTCTGGATTCTGTTGTAAATGTGCAAAATACTGCTTTTCATTTTATGCATCATTTTGACACCGAAATATACCGTGCTTACGTGTCACATTTACAGTCTTTGTTTCCTGTGAGGATGCGGCCTGTGCCGTGTAACAGGATAAATCTTCCCCCTCCCATCACTGTTTGGTCAGCAAAAGTTTGATTCAGGAGTTCCTGCCTTATTGTGTCTGGCCCTGGGCAGGTCCTGGGTGTTGTCATGGTAACATCCTTCCGCACAGGATCTGACACCCATGACCTTGTTAGATTCACGAGAAGACTGATTCACCCGCCCCTGTCAATATCAGCTGTACAATGAGTCATAGCCCCGTCTTTATTTGATAAAATGCAGGTTAGGGTCACCCATAAAAGGACTGAATTATCACACATTCTGTTGCTTAAGGTAACATAATTCAGGTGTAGAAATAATGTGAAAACTGTTCCAGATTATGTAACATACAGATTCTAGGAGTCCATGTCTATGTATGTTTAATTGGTTAATTGAGCAAAACCCCACTTATTATCCATGGAGTTGATTTCCAATTTAAATTCTAGTGGATTTTGCTTTGTCTGTCTGCCCCATTAGATTCATGATTTGCGTTGAAGTGGGGCTTAAACATTCAACAAGTGTTCCACAAAGAGGGTTAATCCCATCTTTCAATTCTTTGAATATATTTAGATCAGAGAAACTGTATTTGTCCATTGATTGAACAGCCAATAACCGTTGCACCCACACATTTCATCCAAAGGCTTTGGTCTGTGAGACAGATTGGAAAGGATTTAAAATAGTATTTTAAAAGAGTATTTTGCACTGTGTAATTAAAAACAAAAGGATGTAGTTTCCTGATGCCACAAAGTGTGACCTGGTGGGCCAAGAAAACAGGATGTGTCTGATATGTATGTGCTGGCGCCGATAACCTGGGAGCATGCTTGTGCCCAGGTTTTTAAATGTCAGCCTTTGTTATCTTACAAAGACTGAATGGTGTGAATTTTTAAATCTATTTATTTTGTAGGTAGGTTGGTTTACTCATTACATAAGAGAAACCTCACAAATTATTTAGTAGCCATTAGAAACCATTGTTTTATATTATATGTCTGAATATCTATGGCTAACAGCGTATTGCCTATTCGTAATGAATCTGGTTTCAAGAGGAGATTGACATGTTTGTTTATTTGTTTGTTGTTGTTTGGCAATGTACTTATGCACTTTCCATTTGAATTTGAAGAACTATGTGCCAAATTTTAGATTTCAGATTGTTTACATTGACATCTAATCTAAAGAATGTGTAAAATGTAGCCAGTAAACTAAAATGAAAGAGTCATCATATTTGATTGCAAAATATTTACAGTCAATACCTGAAATCCATGAACCATAGACAATTTCCGATTATTGTATCTTCCTTGTAATTGCTGTATATAGGCCTTACTGCAGCCTTCTTCACTTACTTACTTACTTACAGTGGATACACTTGTGATTTCCATTGTCCATGTAACTGATCTAGTTCATAGGATTTAGGACATTGAGGTTTTGATTCAGTAACAATATCAGTGCCTTTATCTCACAGCCAAAACCAATGCTGGACAGCAAATCAGAAATAAGCTCTCCTAATTCTTTTCACTTCTGCCCCTCTGCTTTTTGAGTCTTACAGGTCCATTTGAGGGTTAGAAGGAGACAGATGACTGCCCCATAGAATAGATTGGTTGCTAAGTAGAGAAAGTTCGCCACCTAATGGAGACAATGTAGCACTGCCTTCATAATTCCTTCTCTCTTTCACACAGCGTATATTTCTGTTCTCCCTCTTTCTTCCCAATTGTATCATCTCTGCTTATCAGCTCAACTCTGTGTGATAAGTGTAATTGTAAAATGGGATTTATTTTTTCATTTTTGAGTCAGTAATTTGGTCCTTCTTGGACATAATTTTGTAATTAAGTACTCTGAAGTTTGTTTAGTTAAAGTATAAATTCACCTTAAAACATAGTTTTCATTTATACCTTTTCTCTCGTTTTCTCTTTTTCAGATCCAGAATTCCCTAGAATTGAGGCTTGAATAGTGTTCATTATTGTTGGACTACAGTTAGTTTCTGTAGCTCGTAGCTTCATGGAGGGGTTTGCTGTCCACTGACCCAGCAGGCTGCCTTACTGGACCAGCAGCCATGTCCGCCTGCAGCACCTTCACCGAGCACGTGTGGAAACCAGGCGAGTGCAAGAACTGCTTTAAACCTAAGAGTCTGCACTGTCTGGTTCAGAGTGGCGGAGGGAAGCCTCCTTCTGAGCAGAGGCCTCCAACAACTCAACCACAGAATCCACCCCCTGCTGGGGCCAGAGCCAACCCTAACCTTACAAACAATTCCCAGAGGGCTGGCAGTGGTTCAGCCCGCTCAGGACACTTCCGTCCACCGGTGGCTAAGAAGCCAACCATTGCTGTTAAACCGACTATGATGCTGCCCTGCTCCTCTGCAGGGCTGGATTCAGATGGCAACCTCCAACGACCACCAAATGTGATAGAACACGGCAAAACATCAGCCTTCACAGTCTGGAATCGCAATGGACTAAACCGTAAGAGGCCTGGTGGGCCCAGTAACAACAACGAAGGAGAGGGTGGCAGTGAGGAGATTGAGGGTTATGGACAATTTAGCCCAAGGACCCCTAGTGGAAATAACAACAACAGTGGACTGACAGATGTACTAAAGGAGATTGCTGGTTTATGCCCTGGCTCTAGCCCCACTCTCCTTTCCGGTTCCAAGGACTTGTTTTGGGGACGAATCAGTAGTTCATACCAACGGTCCTTGGAAAGAGGCCTTCCTGCCTCAAGCTGTCTGGCCATGGGAAGTAGCAGTAGTGGTGGTGGCACTGCTCAAAAACGGGTATCCCTTAGCAATAGCACTGAGGTCATCAGCACAGAGGGTGGTCGATTTTGCTACCCAGAGTTTTCTAGTGAAGGCGATGATGAGGATGAGGGGGACGAGACTGAAAGGGATGATGATGAACACGAGAGCTGGGATGAAAGTGATGAAGAGTTACTAGCAATGGAGATTCGTATGCGAGGCCAACCTCGATTTGCAAATTTTCGTGCTGCCACATTGTCTCCGGTGCATTTTGTTGCAGGGAAAAAGTGGAATACTGTGCCACTTCGCAACCGCTCACTACAGCGGATTTGTGCAGTGGACTATGATGATAGCTATGATGAGATCTTAATCGGATACCCTGCCATGGACTCCAATGGAGCTCTTCTTCCCTATGGACCCTATGACATGCAAGGCAGTGGTTTCCTATCAAATTCTGAATCTACCACTTCTCCAGAATCATTGTCATCACTACCGGAGGATTCTAGAACAACTTCCAGCAGCGGGAGCAGTGCCCCCTGTGCTCTGCGAAATGGCCTGCATTCTCCCACATCTTTTAAGGCACCTGTCCCCTGTACTTCTCCTTTAAAAAAGGAGCCTGTCCACAGAGCACTGAGTCCACTCAAGGTGACTGAAACACACAAGGCTGTCCTGGCCATTAGATTAGAAGATCAGGATGGCAGAGAAGGCACGCCAATGCCACAGGCCCTTCCAGGTCAACCAGTCACTATCAGTTTTAGTCCTACAGAGGAGCAAGCTAGACCATACCGTGTAGTTAATTTGGAAAAATCGCTGATTTGTAAGCCTTATACTGTAGTGGATGTGTCAGCATCTATGGCCAACAAAGACGAACAGATTCCAGACTCCACTCCAAAACCCAAAAACCTGTCAATGCCTTCCAGCCCTACATCTTTTTGTAGCACTCCTTTAATTCAGCCACTGCCTCCAACCTCCCTTGTTTCTCCGTCTTCTGCTGTGATGCTAACATCACCCACATCTGTAGCTCTGTCAGGTACCTCCCGAAAGATATCAGGGAGCATACGCTACCAAGAAGTGTGGACATCAAGCACAAGTCCTCGCCAAAAGATACCAAAAGTGGATCCTGGTCCCTCCATTCCTACTCAGCACTGCAGTCACAAGTCAGCTCCCACTTCTCCCATTGCTGGGCTCTCGTCCTCCCGAACTGTACCTGTGAAATCCCCCAATTTATCAGAGATCAAGTTTAATAGTTTCAATAATGCAGGCATGCCTCCTTTCCCCATTATCATTCGAGATGAGCCAGCCTATGCCCGCAGCTCCAAGAATGCTGTTAAGGTACCAATTGTTATCAATCCAAGTGCATATGACAACCTAGCTGTGTATAAGAGCTTCTTGGGACTCAGTGGGGAACTGCCACAGCCAAAAGGAGTAGGTAGTAGGGTAACCAGCCATACTTATGAAGAGATTGGATCCTCTGAGAGTGTCCAGATCTCCTCAACAGAGAAAACTATCTCTGGTAGAGGTACATCAGAGAGAGCCACATTTGAAGAGATAAAAGCTCCATCTGAAACAGTGTCAAAAGCAACAAATTTACAACCAAGAACCACTACAGACTCTAGCACTGTGACAAGCACTGTGATGAGCTCCATAGTTGGGGCCCTCTCTCCCACTACATCAACAAATTATCCTGCCATTCTTGCCATTACTGCCAACCTACCTAAAACCAGCCCTTCTGCCAGTGCTGTCACACGCACTTGCAAGACAAGTGAAGATGCTGCTTGCAGTAAAGATGATGATACAGACTTAACTTTGTGTTCCGGGACAGTGGCAAGCTATAGGGAGGAGGCCAGTGCTGTGCTTTTACAGATTGTGGCTTCCATCCAACCTCCCCAGTCTCCTCCAGAGTCGCCCTCAGCACAAGCCAAACCCCCCAGTTCTGAGGAGCTATATGCCCTCCCACCAGATGCCATGAAAGAGACCCTCACCCGACCAAAGTCTCTTTTTTCCACCACTGATGGCTGTGTTTCCAAGCCCAAGAAGGACACCCCCTCAAAAGTTTTGTCTAAATCCCAGAGTGCCTCTGCTGCTGTCCCACTCTCCAGCCCCCGGTCAGAGCCAAATGCCCCCTTCCCCCCTCCTAGATCTACTTCTTCCCCTTACCATGCTTCTAACATCCTCCAGAGACATTTTGGCAACTGGACCAAGAGCTCCGCCTCCAGTTCTCCTGTACGACCCAGTGAAGGTGAAGCAAGTCCAGGTGGAGAAGGGAGACGTATTTCAACAGAAACCTCCAAACCCAAACGCTGGATCTCCTTTAAGAGCTTTTTCCGTCGGCGGAAAGACGAGGATGAGCAAAGAGAGAAGCTGGAGAGAGAGAAGGAGAAAGGCAAGCTAGTTGGGCTTGATGGAACAGTCATTCATATGCTTCCACCACCACCAATCCAACAGCATCACTGGTTCACCGAGGCCAAACCAGAAGATCCCACCCAGAAGCCAACCATCATCTTCACCTACAAACCAGACAGTGGCAGCACCCTGGGTGACGGAGAAGGAGAACTACGAGTAGAGGAGTGCCGAGAAACTGCAATACTGACACAGGATGAGAGCATGGAACCCAGACCTTTGAGCCCAGGGCGAACACCACCATCATCCACCACTGGATGTGATCTCATCAGCAAGGACTTCAGGTATTTGTCCAAGATTTTCCAAGGTTTTATTCACTCTTCTGACACTACTTTATTCAAAAATGCCCCAGTGACCAAAGTAAAGCCTGTAACAGTAGCAGTTCATAGTAATGATCCTGTTTTAAAACTGGGGTTTACTCAATTTGTAATATAAATGGTTTTAGATTTTAAACAGAATACTGAGATTTGTTTGTCACAAAAAGTTATTCCACTGGAAAACAATTTGATGGGGATTTTAAAGAGGTAAATGATACCTGCAGCTGCTATAAGTTGAATATTGCCTTTACACAAATAGTTTTAGTATACCTTTTGTCTTTAAGGTCTGTAGTGGAATTTTTAGCAGTTTGCACATGTTCTTCCTACATCACCTCTTGCTGATCTAATGAATAATTTCACACGCAATGCCCATATTACCATTACCCACATGCATTTGCTTCGGAGCTTTCAAAGGACCCAGCTTAAAATTAAGATGCTCAACCTTTACCAGCTGTTCCTCCAAAGTACCAGGGGTGCTTCTCCAGCTATCATACAGATCCCTCAGGTGTTTGATCTTAATTTGGCATGTCTGCTCGCCCATTTGCCCAGCCAACTGCATGGGCTGTGCAGCCTATGTGGTTTCTTCCCTAATGTCTTCTATTACCTGAACAGCAGGCTCTGTGCTCAGCGGTTCTCCCTTCAGGAGGGGACCTCAGTGTGTTGCAAGTCAACCAACAGCAGTTGGATCAACCTTTACTCTATTAATCACTGCTGCAAATGGTATATTCCCTTTAGCTTGAGATGTACTTACAACTTTAGGAAAACTCCACCTACAGTAGGTGATTCATTAATGAATCATCCGTCTCATCCTGATGTGCCTGGCATAATTGGTTAGTTCAGGTTAGAATTAGTCATATCCTAAAATGCTAAGATTCATGGAACATTTGCTATATTTTCAGTGTGATGATGATGATGAAAACTAACTAAAGATCCTTTTTTCCCCCCTTACTGCCTCTTCCTGAGGTGTCATGATATTTTCTGAATGAAAAAGGCCCATTCCCATTTATTTTGTATGATAGTACATGTAATCAAGTACGGAAAACTAACAGAAACCAGACACTATGCAGCATCTGGTCTTTGATGTATTTCGGGGGGGGGGGGGGTTTGGCAACTGTCATTTAACATCTTCACAAAATGCGTTTCACAAAATTCACCCCACAGCCTCAACTCATTATTATTAGTAGGAACAGCACTGTGGAATTGTTTACTTAGCAAACATCACACTTACAGTTTAGGTTAGGAACAACTTGTTCTTGTTCCTCTTCTCACCTGAGCTGTCACATTTTGACTTCCACCTTAAACTGCCCTTTTGTTTCTTCTCGTCTCTTTGTATCCCGTCCACCCCCATATTATCCATATCTTCTGGGTTCTTTTCAAGGTGCTTGGCTTTCCACCATCACTTTCTCTGTTTCGTGTAACTTTTGCTCCTCTTCTATGCCTTCCTTCCACATGTTTGAGCCCGAAGCACTGTGAATTCTTGAATATTTCTCCCCTCCATCCTGTCAAGAGCTTGGCCCCATTCTGTCTCTTTTCTAGCTTCCTTCCTTTTTCTCTCCTTCTCAAGCTTCAGTTCTAGTCATCTTTTCTTTCTTCTAGAAGTTCCAGTCTCTTCTCTCACTTTCTAACAAGTGTTGTAAGAATAGAGTATGCACTGGTTTTGCTATTAATATGGGATGTCTAGGTAATACATGCTAAAATTGGGTATATGATGGTGTACTGTATGTATTGGAGAGTACCCAGTACATTCCCCAAAGGTTTATAGCCAAATTCTACAACTTAGACACAAAGTGTTGTCACTCACTTCACACAGAGGCAGTATTCCTCTTACTAAATGTTTCTTCTGTATATATTGAGCAATGAACATGAGGGAACATCTGTCTCAACATTAAATTCTGAACAGCTGGTTGTAATAACAAGCAGTCATTCACTTACATTTGATACCAAAAATAATTGAACCTTTATTATATTTCCAACAATTTTCCTGAATCATTGATCAAGCAGTTCTCTACCCACAAAGATGTAAGCGTATGTGGAAACATTGTTTAAGCCACACTTAGACTTTCGAGCATCTCACCTTTGGTCTTGTCTGCCTTATTTTCTTTACACCTGTCTCTTACATTCTGTTGTGACCCTGCTGCTTACAGCATTCACTGTGAACTTGTCAATGAGTAACTAATTTATTCACTCTATGTGCTGGCAGTAGGTAAGTGTTCTTCCGCTGTCTATTTGATGTTTATCTCAGGTATTGGCACGTGGTTATGAGTTGACCCAAAAACAGAAAATAACTAAACCTCTCCCTGGGAGCCTAAGCTTTCTTTGGCAGTGTTGAAGAAGATGTGAAAATTCAAAATCTGCAGAAAGAATGTGCTTGAGGAATGTGAATAAATGCCTCACAGTGCTGTAGTAAGAGATGTTCAAGGGATAGGAAGCATTCTTAAGTAGCTAGTCTGATTGTTATTAACTGCAAGGTCCCTCCAGTTTAAAGATGGTTTTATAGATTTGTTGGGTTTCTCTGCAATTGTTTTAAAGGTATTTATTAGTTAACAAATACTTGCTGTTTAAAGATTTCATCATAGCATATTTTTAGTCCCACTTGCTTGACCTTACCACTATTGCTGACAAAGGGTGATACTATATTTCTCCATATGAAACAAAATACCGTTGGTGCAAATGCATTTTGCAGTAAGTGAAAGAACTTTTATGTTACAAAGTCTTCTTAAAACCTGAACTGTCCCTGGGTAAACAGACGAGTGGGTATGTGATTACATGTAATGAACCAATCACACATGTCATTCATTCTACAGACCTTTTGTTTCAATTGGCAGAAGAGGGGTTAAGTCTGCAGGGTTTTTTTGACTGGAAGCAGTTTTATTAACAGTGGGCGTGCTCTTTAGCGCTGGCAAACACACATTACCTTTGACAGGTAAGAACATTCAAAGAGGGAGAAACAGAGGAAGACAAGGAAAGAACATGCAGGAAAATACTTTTTGATTCTTCACATCTGGCCCGCCTGCAACCACTGCTCTACCTAGAATGTGAATTCAGCGTTGCCTTGTATTCAAGTGTTCCAGATGGGAAGCTGTGTGAGTCAGTACAGTGGGTAAGAACCGAAGCCCCTATCTTTCATTTACTTCTGTAAATACCTGTGGCCGTCCATGCCATTTGAAGTCATATTGACTTAGTAGGGAGGAGAGGTTTTTTAGATTATATTACTTCTTTTGGATCAGAGTTTGTTCATTTTTCCGAGCAGATGTCTGAGAAACGGTGAAATGCACTGGAGTAGCTTTATGCTGTCTGAACAAGTCAGGTCCTGACATTGAAAGGTGTAGCAGCCATGAAGGTATTTCTTGTTTCAAGGGCTTCTCAAGGTGTGTATCCACACTGAATGTTTTGTTCATACAGGATTACGTTCAGGAGATTTTTGATTGTGATTTTCTTTTGGGTATTTTTGTAGCTGACTGTAACCTATTAATAGTTTGGTTTTCAGTAGGAACAGGACAGGATGTCCCGTTAGTTAAAACCAGAACCATGAAAATGTATATATTCATGTAGACACAACAGGGAAGAATAGAAGAGGAAACTGAGTTAACATGTACAAGTCAGGCCACCAGCAGATTCTTTTTTTGCTTAACATTGTGCATAGATAATAACACACTCTACTGAATGCTATTTCATTTGTAATTATACTTTCTGTATGCCTCCATCTTTTCTCACTTTACTTACTCTTAGTTTCCTAGTTGGCTCACAACTTTGATTGGCCTTTTTATATTTATTTTATATATATATAAAAATAGACAGTTACTGTCTACCCCTTGTAAGTGCTAAAGTAATGCACTGTGGCAACTCTGAGGCTATTGATCAACTCTCTTTTAAAAGAGACACGGAGGACTCGTGGCCTGCAAAGACATATCATAACCATGTCAGATCTGATGTTTTCTTCAAGGGTTCACTTTTCTATCACGTCACAATCACAATATTGCAATAGTACTTGTGTTCCTTATATAAAACATCACTGCTTTCAGATAAAATCCTTGCCTACAAAATGCCAGTGTATAACCAATGCACAGAATACCTGAGGGCTACAAGATAGTGTTATCAGATTTTGCTAAGCTTAAGCAAGTTGGATGACAACAATATGTAATCCAACTGTCAGCATCAGTCTCGGTTTGAAAAATGTTTACTCAGAAAATGGGTCACCCTTCAAGTGAAAACTGAAAGATATGTTGGCCCAAAGGTATCTATGTAGTCATTAACCTTTTTGTTCTGCTGAGGATAGACACCTTTTAGGGAACAAAGGATGTGATTGTTTTACCATTTTTACTGTCACACATCTTCAACACCACACACAAGTTTCTAAAATTATTATTTAGACAAATGTCTTTTTGACATTTTTTTATAACTATAATTAAGGCTGGATTTTACACCCTTTTTACTGACTGCGAATAGATACTCAGCTCATTTTACTAGTGCACTACATGCTGTAATAAAGTGTGGCAAGTGCCCCAAAGAATCAATTGGACATATCTTGAGCTGTACTTTTTTGGTCAATTTTTGGTCAATGATCACATAAATCACATTAGTCATATTATCAACTTGTGTAACCAGAAGGAAATGACACATCTGATTCAGGATAATACAAACATTACTGCTATCCTGCCCCACCTACTATAACACCAGCGGTTATGAAACCAGCTCTGTGAACTTTGTGTGACCATTTGCCTTTCTTGCTTTACTTGAAGCTAATGTTAAATATGTTTTTTGTTATTCCGCAGAAAGACAGGAAAGACAAATAGATAAAGATTTAAAATGGCAGTACCAGAATAGTAAACAAAATGCCACCACAACACCATCTGACATTTAGAACAGTTGGCGAGGCCAGCCACTTGCTTAAGAGCTAGGTAGCAGGTATTTTCTGTATTACAATGGGGGTTAAAATCTACAGTAGTTTAAAATGTCACCCAACCTGGGTGGTCACAACCCAGGTGGCCTGAGGCTGTAAGGCCTCACACAGGTCATATTAAAAGACTGCTGAACTGTTATCAGATCAGAACTGTTTTGAATATGTTATTTACTGTGATCAGAGGGGCGGACGGATCCCAGAAGGCTCTCAATGAAATACCAGCTTTTTAAGTTTTATTCAGCGTAGAGCAGCGAGGCACTGTTACCCAGGTGACTACATCAGGTTGTGACTTGATGTTGTACTTAACTTTAATTAAAAAGAAAGGCTTTGTTGAACAAAACGCTCCTTTTTAGCTCTTCATGTTTTTGTGCAGCTACAGTTACTTTTTACTCAATTCAATATTATTCATGCAGTTATATTAAATCGCTTAGTTGTAAATACTGCACATTGTGACATTGTAAATAATAATAATAAAAAAACTGAAGTAGACACTTTCATTATGTGTTTGTGTATTTACATTCATACAAAAAAATACTCATGTACTTTCGGTAGGCTGGCAAATCAAACCAAGTCTATGTTTGAATGTGCTGAGGTAATTCTTTTATTATTTGAAGAAAGACACTTTGCTCCATATTTGACCGACAAGATGAAGCCCTTTAAAAGAAAACAAGAGTTTTCTTGTAAACATACAATAATTAATTCAGTTTGACTCCCCTAAAGGCAAGGCACATGGGCAATTACTGTCCTGTCACCTCCTTAAGTGGACACACATGTGACAGATCGCCTCTACAACTTGCATCTCTGACAGCAACGACACGTCTCTTTATAGCTTCCCCAGGGCTTTCACACTGTGATTGGAGTCACTGTGCAATCTCAACTTTCCAGTGATAAAACACCCTCAGTAACTGTAAGATATGACCCAGATTTCTAGTGCCCACAACTCAGTTGGACCAATGTCACTAAATTATGAAGAATATGGCGTCCTGTTGTAATAAAGAACCTTATATATTCATCTGCTGTAAGTCTGCTTGAAGAGCAGTGCTACAACAGAGACATAAAATGCAATAAATCAAAAAGAGGACAGGCATCGTGGTTCATAATGACACACTCAGTAATGCTCACATAAATGTCTAGATGGGACTGTTTGCATCAATGTTGCAGCACTTTAAATATGTCAGTCAGCAGACAAGTTTAGTTTTTTTATTCTTTATCTTGTTAAGGACAACCAGAATGCCTAAATACACTCCTGCATCCTTTTTAAGTATCTGATTTAAAATTTAAAAAATTAAAAATACTCCTAATAATCCTAATAATCTTAGCACACATTTTGAGCAATCTGCTGTGGCAGATTTAGTTGAAAATGATCTCACCTCTTTAGACATCGCATATTATAGCCCCCCTGTTGTCACAGAAGAATCTACACAACATATTATCACACTCCATTGTGACCTGCTTGGCTTTTTTTGTCCACCTTCCCTCAAGCAACATATGTGTAGTTGCATGTGAAACACATCAGGCTTTAAAAGCCCCCCCACTTCCAGCTGTGCTGGCAATTCATCCCTCGCTGAGAAGAAGAAAGAAGTGAGCTGATGAAGTGATGCGGACAGTGATTTGAGAGGTCGAACAAACCGATCAGATAAAACCGTGTTTTGTTCATATCCTGTGATGTTAGATACAGTTATCTATCATAGACAAAATGAAAGATGACCTTGTCTATAGCAGCTTGTTTATCAACTATAAACACTACTATCTCCACAAACGAGCTCGCTATTATCATCCTGTTCTGTTCTGTTTTGTTTTGCTGATTCTTTTTTTGATACAGATTTAAACCTTATCATCAACAGAATAATGAACAAAAACATATTGTTACAGATTAGAAACAAAGGGAGAAAGGAAAGAAAAGTAATTTAATCCGATTGTTAAGGGAGCAAATATTCCACATTTTCATAACTAAACGATCCATACCTCTCTCTTTCATCTGCAGCCAGGTACCAGTCAGTGCTAGCGATGCCAGGTATCGGGAGCTGCTCGGCGGCACCTCCCTGCCTGCCAAAGTGAATCTGGGGCTGGTGCTCGGGGATGGCGAGGAGGGCCATGCCAACCAGGCTGCCACACCGGCTTCAGCCAGTGAGGGCAGCGCCAGCCTTGGAGAGCCAGAGGAGGACAGGAATCACTCCCACCATTCCCACTCGACCGCCTCCAGCCAATGCAGTGCCACATACAGCAACCTGGGTAAGAATTACTCATGCAAGATGACTTTTTGGTTTCTTACACTTGTGTGTCTTTGCCTGTGTCCATCTGTGTGTGTTATCTATCCATCTGTATGAGTGCTATTCATGACTAAAGCTTAAAACTGTACTTAACTGGGTTGTGTAGGTATGTGGTAGTACCATAAAGTCTGCAAGCTTTTATTCTCCAAATGAGCATGTTCCTTTTCCTAATTGTCTCACCACATAATGACAGTACACTTTAACTGCCACTACTTTATAAATGAACTGATGATTCACCCGGGTTTTGTGTCACAATGCTTCCTGAATGTATGTGGTTCCTTCTGCAACAAAAGCCACTGTTTACTGTAATAAAGTGAATGCGGTCCTATTTCAACTTAGAATATGCTTCTCATTAAAAAAGGGGAAGAGAAACATGGGGAGAAAATGCAAATAAGCCAGTGTAGTTCTGCAGTTCGCTTCACTCCTGAATGGCTGATGTTACTTTTCTTCAGCATCAGCACACCTCCACATGTGACAAGTCATAATTTAGTCCCTGTTAAAACAGCTGCAGCTCAAAATCCCGACACATCTTCTCACCCTCAGCCTGCAACTTGGAATTTAGAATAACTTGAAATCTGTTATTGAAGCTAGAGGTGGAAATCTTTGCCCTGAGGTTGGTTCTCCTCTTTGTGCAGTTGCTTCTGTTGCCGTTGGGCTGGGACCAATTCTCATCAGGGCCATTTTGGTTTATCACATTTAATCAACAGGGTAATCTGTTTTCATCTGAATCCTATTCTTTGCTGTCTAATCTTTGTCTATTTCTCTTGTGTTTCTGAAAACCGTATTTGATATGACAGATGAGTTTGGAGTAGGGCTACACTAATAACCACATTACAAGAACATGTACTGACCGCAGTACTGCTATTAATGTCATTAAAGCTTTTATCCTCATTGAGGCTCATCTGAGACTCATTACTATACTGTCTTTGTTCTCTAAATATTCGTAATTGCCTGGTCGCCATGACACTGCAATGCTCAAGTCCAATTTGAAAAGGGCATGAAAGTCTCTGGCACCTCCACAGCCTGAATTATTCACTTGCAGCCTTTTGACACATTTTCTCAGGACTCCTCTGCTTGTAGTACACAAATCTAATCGTTTCTAGAAAACAAAAACAGCTTCCAGTAGGAATAAAAAGTCAAGTTGTGTTCTTAATGTGCGTGACAGCATTTAAAGCCAAAAAATGGTGTAGAAATACACTTTAAGGTTGTCTTTTGGAGGTAAAAACAATATCTTAGACCATCATCAAGAGGTAGAAGCACATCTATAAATCCTTTGCCGGTGCATCTACTATCCAAAAAGACTGAATTCACACTCAAGTCTCATTCTCAATTTAGACCCAAATACCCCCCCTGCAGACAGCAACTTTACATTGCTCTAATACCATGATGACCGCTGTTTGTGACTAGTTGACAGTGGACATTTTGTCATTAGACTTTTTCAGCAGCTCAGTATTACATGTTTGGTGGTGTTTGGTGCAGGCTTTTTCAGCAATGAGACGAGAAAGAGAGATGTAGCTGTCAAACACCGGGCACTTAAAAACACGAAGCGCTCTCTGTGTGGGAAAGGATCTGGCTGTGATCAAGTGGTATTTGAGAGAAAGTGGTAGGGTGGAGAGTGTGGGTTTGTGAAGCAGATGCCCACCACCAGGTTTAAAAGGTTTACGGGTCTTACTTTGTTGTTTAAGGATTCATCAGTGTTTGTGTGTCATTGTTGCACTAATTACGCTTGTGTCTGTGCAAACAAAAGGAATCCTGTGTGTGTGTGTGTGTGTTTGTGTGTATCTCTGTGGATGGATATGTTCTGTGTTAAAAGCTCCCTGGATGGCGCATGATGAGCTGCCTGCAGCCTAATTTTACCCTTCTGCATGCTGCTAATAAGAAACAAGGAAGAAGTGTGTGTTTGTCTGCCTTCAAACGTTGTACAGTACACTGCGTCATTTTGGTTTGGGAGGGTGTGTGTGGCCTTCAAGATTAACATCACAGCTGCCGAGTGTGATGTCTACCTCACCTACTTTACTTGTCCGAATAGCAGAAATACTGCTCTCCTTCCACCTTCACATCCAGTAATACTCTCTGTTCACAAACTTTAGTGGAGAATCACATTCACTTAGCAAGCATGTCTATCTCTCACTGGCTATATATATACAGTATTCACACACTTGTTTTAATCAGAGCATCAGGCAGTAGGAGGCAGAGCACTCGCTGCCTCACTCAGTGAGAGATCTCCAGTATTGGTGGGAGCGTTGAGCCTGTCTGTTGGCAGCAGCGGCTCCGTACAGACTCTCAGGGATGGAAGCAGAGAAAAGCATTTCACTCTGCCTCCCTGCGCGGCTGCTGCTCCGTGTTTACCTTAAAACTTTGGAGCATTAGTGGAATTGAGGTAGGCTTGTTTTTATTGCTTTTCCTCTTCATCATCCCCTTTATCAGGTGTCTTCCGCTCACCCCTTCGCTTCTTCGCATTTAGCTTTTTCTGCTACTTCCCTCACTTTTACAACCTCTAGCCACCCACTCCACTGCCCTCTCTTCATTCCACCCCTCTGTCTCTTTATTCTACCCACCTCTTCCTTTTCCTCCTCTTGTTGCGGCGTCACAGTTAGTTTTGTTGCAGCATGATGGCTGAACAGTACTCCTCTACGGCAACAAGTTCCTTCATCTCCTTACAATCAAATGTTGGAGAATACTGGTCTCTCGAGCTGTGGAATGCATTAATATGGCATTACACTTGTGTTTCATAGATATTATATACATCTAGTTTGTGAACAATACATGTTTAGTTGTCAGTTTTCTTTAAATATGAAAGTGTTGTTGTATCAACTCCAGTCTATGAGATGACTAAACAGTAAATTACTTTCTTTCAAAAGGAGACATTTAAAGACGTCAACTAAGGCCCTGAAAATATTGTGATCACATTTTATAGACTAAGATATTAACAGAAAAATCGATAAAAAGACTTGGCAGATGAATCGATATTGTAAATAATATTTATTTGTTGCATTTCATTATGTTGTTTGTCGTAAGGTGATATGTTCATATAAGCCATATGGGGTTTTTAGTCCGTCCATGCAGATTGTTTTGTCATGACATTTCTTTCTCTGTCTTATAACTATAAGAAGTATACTTGATTTTGAAATGACAATCCCAGACTGAGTTAGTCTTACGTAACATTGCTGCAAAAGATCCCCACAACTGGACGAGGGAGACGGTTGTTTTTTCTTGGATGGATTACTGCAGATTGGTGGAGGAACACATTAAGTACCCGTTCCAGGGAGGATTACCAAGACTCATTTACTTCATCCTGACTGCTCTTTCTTAAGGCTTCTTCTGCTTTCTTAAGATGACGCCAGCGTGACGCACACGTGAGGAGTAACTCATACCGTTTAACAAGAATTTGTAATTGGTAGCATTTGTACCGTGCAAAGAGGAGCGGATTGTTCAAGCAGATTCCTTTACCGCAGGGACGGGAAAAGTAATTTGGCAAAAGATGTGACTTTGAAAACATCGTCTTATAACACTCAGCAGAAATTGGGGGCGCTCCCTGGTGAGTTGAAAGCTGTGCAGAAGGGTTGTCTGTGACCTCGTCCACTCTCCGTTAAAACTACCAGGCTGTTCTCCGTCCTCCTCATCATGTAAGCGGCACGACTCCTTTGTTCTTTTCATCTAATCAGACACGTGTCTCCGACCCATCTGGCTCTGTGGTCCTCAAACCAGAGAACATCGAGGGAGTCCAATCAACCCCTCAACTCTCCAATTCCCTCCCACCACCATCCCAGAAAAATAAGGTCACTTCAAGCCACTGATAAATATGCTCTCCATGCTGCCTCTTTAAGCCTCGCTGCAGAACAGAACTGCAGATTGAGTGGGGCAGCTGGATGGTTGGAGGGACGACTTGTGCCCAGCTGCCCTGCTCTCTAGCTTGAATTTTCCTCAGGGCCACCAGCTCCCTCACATGCCACAGCACACAACCAACCTGGCAGCAAGCCAGTGGGAGATAGACGGGATGAAAGAGTGTGAACTGATTTGTGTTTCAGGTGTAATTTCTATCCTTTTCAGCTGTTAGGAACTGATAACTGTAAATCACACCGATACCTGTTTTTTTATGTTGTTTTATCTTTTACAAATCCCTTTTTATCAGACCATTAGAACCGGTATTGATAGTTAAAGTCACTAAAAGGACTTTTTTTTTAAGTCCTGAGACATTTGCCTGTTTTGACTAACATTGTTACAATAAATGATTTTCTGCCCACAGTAAAACTTGAAAGTAAAATCCCAAATTGTCAACTAAACAGCAACAAGTGGCTAATCCTCAGAAAGGACCTGTTAGACTGTAGACCAACTCTTAACAGTTTTACATACTTAGCTTACTGTTGGATAGTTTGATCTGTATCAATGCAACATAACTTATAAGATGATCATGTAAAAATTAAATCTGCCACGAAGTGACTGTAGTTGTAAAAACAAATGCAGTGGTGTTAAAGTACAATATGGGAATACTAAAGTACAAATACCTCAAATTATACTTATGTGCAATACTGAGGTAAATGTACTAAGTTACTTTCCAACAGTGCATACTGTCTGGGTTGGTAATCGTAAATACAGTTGTGTGCAATGTACCAACGTTATGTAATTTTATTTGTTGGGTATTGAAGTGCACATTTATTTTAGCTGTCTTTCCTGCCATGTGTAGCATTTTGCTCTTCGCCCAGTTTTCTACGGGCCATTGGTGTAAGCACTTTAAATCTAATTGATTCCTATTCATGCAATACACATTTTGTTATCTTTGTTTCCCTCCAGGTCAATCCAGAGCCAACATGATCCCACTGAAACAGCCACGGAACATCAAAGCATCCAATGACACCTTGGCCTCCATCGACCTGGACTGCCTCGCTGACCAGCCAGCCCATAAGGCCACACCACCACCACTGCCTAAGAAGGCCGTACCTCGCTCCAGCACTGAACCCACCCTCGGAAGCAAAGAGTCAGCCCAGGGAGCCCTGAGACCTCGGGCTGAAGCTAAACCTGGTGGCACCAACCTGAGCGTGGCCAACCCTATCTATGACTTGGACTCTACCTGGGAGACAGCTAGTCAGTGCTCCTCTCTCAGCTCCGAGCCTCATCGAGCCCACGACCACGAGAGCGGCGACTCCCTGGAGAGGCCATCAGCCGCAATGGCTACCAACAAGGGCCGCCCGACTAACAGCGTGTCCTCCTTGGTTCCCCAACCTGCATCTGCTGCACCTGGTGCCACCGCTGGCAGAGAGAGGAGGGCCTACCCAAGTACAGAGTCTTTGGCTGGAAGGGGTCGGGCAACAGGTCGAGGTGGTGGTGCTGCTGCTGCTGCTGCTGCTCCTGGAGGAGGAGGCTCCAAACCCCAGAGACCTGCTCTCTACAGGGGGTTAGACAGCTGGGATGAGGTGGTGGGAAGGATCCGGGGGCTTCACACGGACACGCTGCGGAAGCTGGCAGCAAAGTGCGAGGACCGCTTCATGGCTGGTCAGAAGGATCACTTGAGATTTGGCACTGACAGTTGGTCCCACTTCAGGCTGACCACTGGGAAACCCTGCTGTGAGGCGGGGGACGCTGTATACTACACCGCCTCCTACGCCAAGGACCCACTGGTCAACTACGCCATCAAGGTGAGATTTATGGTTCTGGTTATAGATCAGTTTGTTTGCATTCACATTCACATATAACGCCATATATGACCAGAAAGAGAATATTAAGCTTCAAAGTGCTGCCTCTAGTAAAATAATTACATTAATTACATTATTTGGTTCCAGTAATGTCTGTCAAGTAATATACTGTGTGCCGTACCTTGCATTGAATTACAAGTAATATTTGAAATCCTCAAACTCTGAAACATATACTACCACCCAGTGTTTAAAGTTTTTGCCCACAGCTACAGCATTAGCGCTTTGAGATAGAGTTTTAGATACATTTGGAGTCTGGTGGTTGCTGTCCTTGCAGAAGATTTATTAAATCTTTCCATTTTGTTTTTGTGTTGAGGAATCTCCAAGGTGGAGGAAGGTGTTTGTGCTGAAATATTGGCACTTAAACTTCGAGCCTTTAGGGCACAACATTGTGCAATAAAACCTGCGTGTGCATGCGTTTTTTTGTTGTTTTAAATATATAATTGGGTGAGAGTAGCAGTTATGTCTGCATGTGGTGTGTGTGTGTGTGTGTGTGTGTGTGTGAGAAAGAGGAGAGAAAGATGGGGGTCAGGGGCAGAGCTTGCCGGAAGAGTTCTGACGCGAAATACAAAGCAGATATGGATGAAGGGTGCATTATTCACAGGATATGAAACTCTCTGCGCTCCACAGCACTTCAAAGCGTTGCCCTCATATTAGCAGCGGGCTCAAGAGAAAGTCTTTTTTTTTTATGATGCTCATCTATAAATGAAGCAACCAGGAGCAGCAGAACACAAACAGGCTCAATTAAACTCGTTCCCCAAGTCTCCATTTTAATGTGGCCCAGTTGCACTCCTGCCTTCCTTAACCCCTGTAACTGTAGCTGATCCTCGTGCAAATGAGATTTTACAAGCTGTGATATTTTTAATGCAGTGCTAATTATTCGTAATCCACCTTTAGCACGTCTGCGTGAATTCTTGACTCTCAGAGGAATTCATGTCTGAAATGTCAGCATTAAGGAAACAAGAGGGAGCAGTAAATGCAACTGACTGCCTGTTAACATGGAACTTTGTGTTACAAGCAGTAATACGGCTTATAAAATATGTCATCTGAACAGTGACAGCTCTACAAATATATCCTCAAAGAATGATCAGTAGGCAACCGTAGTCTCAGAGCCAACATGTCTAAACAAACATTCAGTTCAACATGCACATTCCTGAAGATTTACACTGTGTTCTTCATCCCACGTCACAATCTAATAAACTGCACATAAATTATGCCAAAAGACCACCAAGGTTACAGTCACCCTTAACAGAAGTAATAAAGTGAAATGATTGAGGTTGTAGCAGTAATAAAAGAACCGGCAGACACAGTTTTATTGCTGCCTTGTTCCTAATATTCAAAGACAAGTGAATCCTACCATGAGGAGAAAATTATTATATCATGTATTAGTTTTACAAGTTTGAATGAGTTCCAAGCGAACTGTAATTAAAAAGGACTTTTGTTTTACACCTGTCAGCAGCTTTGTCAGATATATTACACATAAACAGTGGAAAGCAGTTCATTACATTCAACTCAAAGATTCGCTTTCAGTTTTCTGTAATCTTTCATGCGTTTGCAATGTCATGATTTATGTCAGGGGGGTCAGGCAGTAATCAAAGGGTTCGTGGTTTGATTCCTGAATCCATATTGCATCTAATGCACGCAGGGGAAGAGATGTAAGTCTGTTTTAAAAAATGTAAAACTGTAATATTGCTGTCAGAAACATATTATATGATAGATTATATGTTAGAGCTGTTTTGTCCAACTCTAGATTGATGTTTATTTCACATTCTGCATAATCTATTCAAATTATTAATCTAAGGTTTTCAAGAATCGGACGATCCAAAGGTATATTTTTCATTAGCAGGCAAGTTAAGAGTAGGCTTTAGATGTTGAGATTTCAACTAATAAACAGTTTGAAACAAAATTCAACCTACTGACAATGCTCTGCGACCTTTGACCTGACAAGGACATGAGTTCTTTCTTTTGCATGTCTGCGTTTTCCTACCAGGTCTGCAGTAATGTCGTGACTTCTCTCCCTTTGTTGGTATTTTAGTGAATGTTGCATCTGCAGGGACGGATCCCATCCTTGACTTGGCTGCTCTTCTCTGTGCTGTGATCAAAGACAGAGAGCTGCAGACGCTGTCGTTTTGCTTCAGCAGACAGAAACACGCTCTCACTGCTTTTCGCTGCTCTTTATGTATCATTAAGTCCACAAGCTGCTACATTCGAGAGAAACAGACAGGGGCAGGAAGTTTTGAAACATCTTTGATCCTGGAGTTCTCTGCATTGTTATAGGAATTACAGAAGTTGGCAGAGTAGCATTTAAATGAACAAAGGTACAAACATCAGCTTACTAACATTACTTGTTAGTAGGATCGATTTATTGTCTTTTCATGGGGTTTGTTGCTTCATCATAAGAGGTTTCTCGGCTCAAAAGCAAACCGTACGCAGACGTTAACATTTTCTTCCTCCTCTTTATTTTCTCCAGATCTGTCGGAGCAAAGTGAAGGAGACCCAGCAGCAGTTTTTCCACAGCCTTGCTGTGAGGCAGAGCCTGGCGCTGAACTTTAACATCCAGCAGGACTGTGGACACTTCCTGGCCGATGTCCCCACCCGGCTGCTGCCCTGGGAAGAGGAAGAAGACGGGGAGGAGGAAGAGGGCGAAGAGGAAGATGGGAACGGGCTGAAGGAGAAAGAGATTAAGACTGAAACCAAGACGACAGATTCCAAAGCTCCGAATGGAAAATTAGATGAAACCCCGACAGCAGGTCACATGAACACTGCAGGACGCTTGAAGAGCCGAGTGGTGGTCATCACTCGCGAGGTGCCCTTCCAGACGGTGGCCGACTTTGTCCGAGAAGGCGTGGCGCGACACGCCCATAACCCGGAGCTGTACGAGCGCCAGGTCTGTCTCCTGCTGCTGCAGCTGTGTTCTGGCCTGGAGCACATGAAACCTTATCATGTGACCCACTGTGACCTGCGACTGGAAAACCTGCTGCTCGTCCACTGCCAACCTGGCAACCCCTGGAATCTGGACGTTGTTGAGCCCAACAACAACAGCAGCAGCAGCAGCGGCGGCTCTGGTGCGACCTCTGCCAGTGCCGCCGCTGCCGCCGCCAACGCCACCTGCCCCGCCCGCCTCATCATCAGTAACTTCTCCCAAGCCAAACAGAAGAGCACGCTCATGGCCGCCGACCCTGGTACGCTGCGCGACCAGTCGCGGCTGGCGCCCGAAATTGTCACAGCGACTCAGTACCGCAAGTGTGACGAGTTCCAGACCGGGATTCTCATCTATGAAATGCTGCACCGGCCCAATCCCTTCGAGGAGACGCCGGAGCTGAAGGAGCGGGAGTACACCTGGGCCGACCTGCCGGCGCTGCCTGTCAGATCGCTCTACTCACAGGGCCTGCAGCAGCTGGCCAGGTTACTGCTCACCGTCAACCCCTCCGAAAGGATCCGCATGTCCGAGGCCCGGGCCTGCCTGCAGTGCCTGCTCTGGGGCCCTCGGGAGGACTTGTTCCAGGCGCTGGGCTGCAGCAGCACAGGCCCCATGTCGGGGGTCACTTCCAGCCAGCGCGAGGCCACCCTCCAGAACTGGCTGGACCTGAAGCGGACGCTGATGATGATCAAGTTTGCGGAGCGCTCGCTGGACGCGGCTTGCGGCGTGAGCCTGGAGGACTGGCTGTGCTGCCAGTATCTGGCGTTCGCCACCACGGACACCCTGAGCCGGGTGGTCCACATCCTGCAGCAGCCGCAGCCGCATTCTCAGTCCCAGAGCCAGAACCAGAGCCAGAGCCAGAACCAGAGCCAGAGCCAGAGCCAGCCGGTGCACGCAGCACAGAACCAAACGCAAACGCATCTAGCACACAACGTCCACCTGACTCAGTCACAGCCGCTCTGAGCTCCTCTACCTATCTGTTACTATGGCAACAGATCCAACTCCCCCTGCGCGGTCCCTCCGCTGACGCTAATGTGTGATGTGAGCTAATAGTCGGCTTCATTGTTGCAGCAGCCACAGTGCTCAGCTAAAACCATCCAGCTGGTTGTGCTGTGTCTGTGTTTTGTTCCTGGACACATGATCCATACGGCGAGAGGCTGCATGGCCGCGGTTATTCTTAGCACTCATTAACCACAGCGGGAGAGACTTGCCAGACGTCTCTTTTAAGTCCACGTCATCTTTAGGCGGTCGCATCTCACATGTGTTATAACACTCCGCCAGATTTACCCAGTGTGTGAGGGATTTCTAGATTTGTATGTTTTTTTTTTCAGCCAAGTTCTGCAAGACTAATTGTGATGGCTCTTTATTAGATATAGTCTGCACGATTTACTCGAGGCACTGTCAAATGGAATATTTTGAGATTTTACAGTGTTACACATTAATGTTTTATAGAGAAGTTTCATTCATCAGACATCTAAAGATACGCCACAGTTATATTCCCTGAAACTTATGTTTCTGGAGGGAAAACGTGAGAAAGCATCAGAGATTGAAATTTTTCTCACAACAAAAAGGAGAAATGAAGGGAGGCCATTTAAAATGAAGGGAATGGAGGGGGAAAAAAAGGTCAAAATGGAACCATTGATGGATTCGTCCTCTTCAAAATCAAATCTGATCAGGGTAAGATATTTGTTTTAAGTCACGACTAATGCAAAAGTGAGATGTTTTACCACTGAAGCCAAAGATTTGCAGCAAATGGTCCATTTAGAGAGTGTAGAGCTACTTTTTACACGTTTGTTTCAGTTTATTACAGAATGCAGTCAGACATGATGACAGAAGCTAGACTTATTATTGGTTGGTCCCAGTGTTCGCACAGCTGAGACTCACAAATACAAATCAAAGGCCAGTCTGGAGTTTAATTTAACAAAAGTTACACCCTCAAATCCTCAGTGCTTTACACTTTGGATGAGGTAGGAGAGGAACACTGAGCTAATTTTAGCTTTGCAGTTTTAGACGCTTTGAAGTTAAACACAACTGCCCCGGCTGTTGGTTTGGTTTCTTCTCGGAGTATGTGCAATTAATATCCTTGTTTGTTATTTCTTTTTGGGTTACGACGTATGAACATTTTTAGGACATTATGCGGTCTTTCGCTGACCCTCCCTTCCGTTTGTGGCACATAAACAGATTCGTTTCAGCTCAGTCCTGCAGTTTAAGCAACAAAGTTGGGTTCCGTGTAAAGAACTATCTTACAGCGGATGGGAGACAGGGAGGTTTCAGGGACTGCAAAAAGTTCTTCTTTGTCTACTGTGTTGTTTTCGTCAAGTTGTTTTTAGAATGGACGACATTTGCACATTCAGCCTGAACGTCGACGAGAGAAGTTACCGTAACTGCGAGGGACTGGATTTGACTTGTTTTTCAGCATGTGGAATGTAAAAAAAAAAAAGAGAGTTGCCCGGAATGACACTGACATTTGGACCTGGTCTCATGGATCCGCTTCCGAAACACACTCATCTTCCAGCTGAACCACTTTGTTTCCCATTTTGAACCCTTGGTTTAAGATTCAACCACAGAAGAAGAAGAGAAATTCACTACTCAACCACTGAGACTTGCCTCCATTCCTCCCGCCTCGTTTCCTGTCCTCTTTGTTGTTATCCGTCCAATGGGATGGCAGGTCTTGCGTTGATCTCACCGCTCGTCACTCGGCGGATTCGTTCTGCTTTAATTACATGAGCTCTGTGATAGTGATCAGTAACTTCCAGCCTGGATACAGTGGAAGTAACACGTGTGCACAAGCCTCGGCTTCCTCGTAGAAACAATAAGAAACTGTTAACATTTTGAGTTTATTTGTGGTTATGATGTTAGCTCAGAACTAAATTGTGTAAACTCGGTGTACTCTTTGTGCAGAATGCTCTCTTGACATTCATCCAGGTGGACGATGTTTTCAAACTGACGCTGAAAAAAGGCTTTGCATCCAAAAAGTTGATCTGTTTTATTTGCTCTGCTGGTTAAGTTTGTCTTTTCCTATCGCTGGGGGGGGGGAATGTACTTTTGGGATCAGGATCCTGTGATCGTTTCACCGCAGATTGTACAGTAACAAGACGTGATGGTCCATCGAGCATAAATGAGACAAAGCAGGTGTGATTTTGTTGCTGCGTTTAAGGGTTTGAGTACTAAAGAATGTGTGAGCGGGCGGCACTGGTGGCCGTCCTTGTGTCTAGAGATTTAAGCCTTTATATAGTATAAATATATATAACCATTATCTATTTTAATCCACACACTATTTTGTCGAGTACGGAGCATCTCTATTTCTGTCTGTAGAGAGTCGAAATACCATTTATTCACTTTTAAAGTTTTACGTGATTTTTCTTCGACCTCGCTCGTTTCGGCGGTAGAAAAAGGTGAGTAGTTATCACTGTCCTAAAGGAAGGATACACGAAACAGATCTTATTCTTCAAGCCACGTGGTGAGGAGCGTATATACAGAACAATGTACAGTATTTTTACCCCTCTTGTAAAGTTATCTGCTTAGGAGATGAACCACTTTGAAAAGAGGCTGAAGGATGACTTTTGAACGCACCATTAAAACCCAATATTCATCAACTCTACAGCGAATATTGTTCACTTTCTTTTTTTTTCTTTTTTTCTCATTGCATTGCTAATTGCCACTGAACCGAAAAACAAGCTCTCTAAGGCTTTAACTATTACTATGTGTACAGTACGTCTCCTGGCCTGCCGCCATTTATTGTTGATCACGTTAACCAACAGTAACAGAACAATAAATATATGTTTTTATATATACACTTTGTGCCATTGTGTTATTGCTGTTGATTTTACCCTCCAGTCGAGAATAAGCCACATTTATAGTAACTGGACATATTTTAGAAGGAAGGAGCTCAGTCAGGGATGACTGTACTTGAGTAGGTTAAGATTAAGACTGATTTTAAGGCATTTTCAGGTATTTTTTATGTTAAGGTATTTTTTGCTCAAGTATTGTATTATGTACTTGAGTTACATTTTTAGGATTAAGAGTAGTTTGAGCAGCAAACCTTTTGCTTCCAGTCCTTTTGGACCTGGGCCGATGCTACAGCGTCAATGATTTCAGCAAAATAAGAACCATCCTCAAGGCTCGGGCTGATAAGGAGCATTTCAATTATTTACAGTGACCATACTAAAACTGGAAACATATTAATCTCCTCTGGGGGTTTTTGGAACATCAGCCAAATCCCTCTGAATTCTTCAAAAACCTGCAGAAACCTGCAATCCGAGTGTTTGAGTCGGATGTTTGTCTTTTCTCTGGTAAAGTTGATCCCATGATTCTTTGCTGGCGTATCTCAGAGGAGACTTTGTATCCTAAAGATAAAGAGATTCCCACAGGCCCTCAGAGTCAAGAAAGTTATTTATGTTATAAATGAAATCTCTAATGTTAAAGTCTAATGTGTCTGTCTGCAGCGAATAATGGATGTCTTTCAGATTATTAGATTTAAAGATTCACTCTCTGACTTCATTATTGCGCCCGACAGCCCCAAAGCATTACATTTATGCCCAGCTCACTGTTGATCAGCGAAACCTATTGCGCATCTTTTTAAGAAATTAGGATGAGTACATTTTCTAGTGGTCATTATGAAGAGAAGTATGTTTTTTTTAAAACAAAGCAGACATGATTAAATCACTTATATTTTCTTTCCCCTCTAATTAAAGCACATTATTTCTTGTTGAAATGGTCAAAACGACAGTTTGGACAAACTGAAACACAATTTTACAACATATGAGTCATACACAGACTGAGTGAAGTAGGTGTTTTGTGCCTTGCTTTTATTGGAACATGAAATATTTCTGTGCCAACATCACTGCAGTAGCTCCGCCACCAGATGGAGACACTCAAAAGGCAAAGAAAAGCCAGAATGCACCAGTCTGCTTATAAACTGACTGTTACAGTATTTACTTTTATTTAGGCCACATTCAGTTCAGAGCAGCAGGAAGCTGTGAAAACAAGCTGTGTGAATTTTGCAGGACAAACATGAGAGAGAAAATGTGTACAAGTTTTTACTGTGACTCAAGGATTTTCTATTAAAACTCGAATTTAGTTGGAACCATAATGATGAGCTGATCCTGTCTAGACTGAGATTATATCCTTATCTAACGTAATATGTCTTGCTCAGCCGTCTAGGCTAACAGAAAACTGCATTTGGATTATTAGGATGCTCTGTTACTTTATTCTCGTGGTAATTCCTTCCAGATTCAGCATCCATTTCACGTTGCACATCAGGCAAATGACATCAAGTAGAGTTTCGGTTCACAGGTTAGAGAGGTGTGTTCGATCAGACTGCGCCGCTGTTTTAATCTCATTATTCATGTTCACCGTGTTCTGGTGGTCGTCATCCACCATCTAATGTCACAGCTGCAGCCGAGACTATCGAACAAATCCTCCACGGACACGATCACAACGAAGAGTATCTCTCATCTTGTGCTCCATATAAAGACACCTGGCCCTCAACTGCAGAAAAAAATCAGAGCAATACATCTCAGTTAACTGGTGTGTGACTCCTTTTGATATTTATTATAACGATTCACAGTGTATGTGTTGTGCATGTCTTCCAGGACCCTCTGTCAGTGGTTGAAGTGTTCAGCTCCTTGACTTCAGTAAAAGTACTAACAATATTTGCCACTGAGAGTTAGAGAGATTAACGTGTGTAAATACAGAACATGAGTAAATGTTCTTTGCACCGCTGAAAATCTTTGTGCCTTAGTTTGAAATCCACTGCATTTAGCCGTGGTGAGGGTTTCCTCTGGTTCATCAGTCTGGATCCAGAGTGATGCTCTGGTAGCTTTATTACCTGTGTTGTGAGTCATCACTTAATCAATAATCTATTGGATGAGATCAAAGCAAGTAAAACTGGGGGTCAGCAGACTTCCAGGGGTCAGTGCAGGAAAAAAAAGCCTTAACTAAATGACATAAATCACATAAACAGTGATTAGAGTTTTCCCCTCTGCCGCCTGAAACTAAATTGCCCTTTGGCAGATATCTTTTTTCTCCCAGGTGATCAAATAAAATTCGATAAGACGCGTTCAAGATGCAGAATGGGCAGAGACTGTTTGATAGCAGCTTCATAAGATGCCAGAGAAATAAAGTAGACCTGAAATGTTAGATAGTGTAAAAGAGGGATTTGCTAATTGGTTCAACTTTTTAATAGGGATTATAGGGTGTCACTAATGGATAATAAAGCATCTATCAATGCTTTAAATATCTGTAATAATACATAAGAACATCCTCCTATAACTTGCTTTGTATAAAGCAGTGATAACAGATTTATTAACATTTATAAATAGTCACAACATCTAAAGCCTTAATGAAGCGTGCTTCATTAGAAAGTGGCACCTCAACGGTTTCTTTAAATTTTGACTTTGCACTCCATGGCGGCGGCAGGAGGAGGAAGAGGAGTTTATCTTCCATTTGATTCCCTGGAAGGAAACTGCCACGAGGAGAGGAAGAATAGAGACGAGCGCGTTGCTCTCAGAGGTGCCATCGCTGTGCCCTGCCCTGCCTCCGGCACAGACACTTATGTAACTTCACACTGAATCATCCCCAACAGCTGAAGAAGAAGAAGATGATGAGGATGAAGGGAGGAGGAGGAGGTTTGTTCTTGGGAGAGGATTTGCCAGTTAGATGGTCAGGAGGTTTTGTTTGTTTGTTTGTTTGTTTGTTTTTCTGTAGGTGTCAGTTGAGGAGGGATGATGAGGAAGACTTGAAAAGTTTGGGTGTCCCTGAAATACACTCCCACCTCCCATCCTAGCACCCCCACCCCCCGTGCACCCGTTGCATAACACCAGGCTTGTGTGTGTGTGTGTGTGTGTGTGTGTGTGTGTGTGTGTGTGTGCGTGCAGGTCCTCTTCAGTGCTGCTGTTGCTGCATGTGGAGCCTTGGAGGAGGAGGAGGAGGAGGCGGTGGTGGTGGTGTTATTGAGCGGCCCGGCGGTGGAAGTTTCTCTGCAGGGGTGGGACTTTCTTTCTGCAGTCGGTCGGTCGGGGACTGAGCTGCGGATCGCAGAGAAATGCCTCTGGCAGCAGCTTTCCAGACTCCAGCGAGCAGCAGCACAAACAGGCGGACACCTCCGAGAGGAAGATAAACCCCCCTTCCTCCTCCTCCTCCTCCTCCTCCTCTTCTTCTTCTTCTTCTTCTTCTTCTTCTTCTTCTTCTTCTTCTTCTTCTTCTTCTTCCTCCTCTTCATCCCTCTGCTCCTCTTCCTCCTCCAGCTGGCCGGCTCTTAAAGCTTTCGGATGCGCTGAAACGGGACGAGCGTGAACGCCGCCAATTT
>JAVQJL010054960.1:0-13868 GCA_036024295.1 Nannoperca obscura | reverse complement strand
AACACAAGGTGGGAGTAGAAGTGTGATTAGTGGGCTGCACTGGTGTGTGTGTGTGGGGGGGTTGGGGGGGGGTTCATTTCTTCAAATTATGCTTTTAGCATTACGGTGAGGAATATGATTAGTTTTAGGTTAAGCTCAGGTCAATGCTGCTTTCACGTCAAGCGGGATGGAAGGCAGCGACGTGAACGTTTTCCATGGTTACAACCAGAATCAATCAACACTGCAACACAATTTCAACTGTTTATCTATTTGATTTAGCTTTTCACCATTTATCCGTTACTTTAAGCTAACCATTTCAACTGTTTTCAGTGTCCTCCAGCTTTACATGTGGCTCTGTTATAACATTCTGCATCATGGTCGCTGTCCAAGGTGCTGATGTTGGGACGCACTGGGAGGCAGGAGATCTCTTGTTATTTCAAACGTTAGTGTCGTTTTAATATAATCTTGGAGATCAACACCCCAGGCACTGTGCTCTTTTGGCTTTTTCTTTTCAAGTCGGTCACCCGTCTTCTTATACCAAACTGTAGGTCTGTTGCATTGTGATTTGACTGTGAATGTGAATTGGACAACAACAAACAAATGGAAAATCCCTCAGAAAAGAATAAAATGTTCTTGATTGTGTTTTACAGTCTCATTGCCTCTCAGTATACGCTTGCTGAATGCACTCTATGTCATTTTGAACTGTGGGTTTGAGCTTGTATTATCTAATCTTGCCGAGAACAAGGCGTTGCTGTGTAAATGTAAGGAAAGTGGCGGAAAATCTCCTCTGTCTATATGAGAAAACACATTTAAACTGACCACCAGCCATGAAGAAGTATGTGCCAAATAATAGAGCATGTTAGTTATAAGACACACATGTTGCATCGTGGCTTTATACCAATTTGGCAGTGCTGGCTTCCAAATAGTTCCAAGAATTAGATCAGCTCAGAAATACAGTAAAAAACTTGTTTGCCTGCATATGTACAAGTACAAAAAACGTAATCTCCACATATAATCATGGATTATACACAGTAACTATCAGGCTGAACTTGGACTACTACTCTACTTCCTGTTCCCCTTAAAGGCACATGTTAAGATGTCAGCACTCTACTCTGGATCTTCACGCTATCCGCTTCTGATTTCAAAGAGTGTAGCATAAGTCTAGGGTTGTTTCTCTGTGGATGTGTGTGTGTGTGTGTGTGTGTGTGCCTGTTAATACATCATGCTCCTGTGTCTGTCTGTGTTTGTTTGTGTGTGTGTGTAATTATACCAGTTCATGTCCTGCCAGCCCCTCCAGCAGCTCCAGCAGGCGTCGTCCATCACACAGGTCTGAGAACAGATCCTCCACGGGTGGTCTCCCTGTCTAAAAAACAGACACACAGACAATTATCAACTGAACGGAATATTTTAAAGATAATGTGTATTCACTGTAACAAGATTCAACTGTTTTTTTCCTACAAAGTTAGATTTCTGCCATCTTTAAGCCTGTGGAAGCATTTTCCTTGGATCAGCTTAAAAAAAAACGAACCTGTACTGAGAGCAACAACTGCAGGAGGTGACGTGAGGGCAATATACTCGTTTCATAAAGGTCAAAAATTCAATCCCCATTCTGGACACTCTGCTCCTCATTGGCCAATACCACATCAGAGTTGTTGGGAGTATAGAGAGACATCTCTTGAGTAATCCCAAACCAGTCCTGCGTTAAATGTGAAGATAGCAGTTAATACCCAAGAGGTTGTTCTTTATCAGTGCTGATAAGTCAAGGATTACACGCAAGCAGTCACTTCTCATTGAAACATGCTGCAGGCTGAATACGGCAAATGTCTTTACTAGGCCTCCGCCGCAACCCGAGTGAGGCACACAATGCAGTTTCCTTTTTTCTTTCCCCTTTACAGTGAAAATAACAGGGAGCTGCAGGAAACTATGCATGCAAAGTAGTGTAGTTGAACTACAGCAAGCTCATTTCTAATATATTTTAACTATAACCAGTTCAAGAACATGTGTTGTGTTGATAAAGGTATGCAGGTATAGGGCACAGCTGGGCCTTGGCAAAATAAATAATAGTTTCCTAGTTGATAGCTGGTTTGGGAACAGTTTTTTTGGCACAGATTACATTTTAGCACCATACAAACTTACTGTTTGTAATACATCTTAGCGCTCCATGATATACAGTAACCACAGGTATGTGGGCACTGGGAGGGTGCAGCACATCCCCATAAAAACAGACTGATTTAGAGGTGAAACAAATAGTCAGCTGATTGATTAGTCTACTTTGTAGGGCTGGGGGAGATATTCAGAATAAACACAGATCACAGTAGAAGAGGAAAAACATGAATACGCTGTTAATAAGTTACACTGCTTGACAATCCGGTCCTTTATGAACGGACAGCCCACTTCCCAAGCAGGCAGACCAAGTTAGCTCAACTTACCACATGATGTTGTTTTGGTACATATACAGGCAACTGCAGATGTACCACCTGGGTTACAAGCAGTGCTGCCATATTAGGCTGACAAAAAGAATCCCAGTTTTTAATTGTCATTCAGGATGAAATGAAATGAAAAATGTATAACAGAAGACATAAAATAAAAGTCTTAGATTGTGCTTTACTAAACAGTGAAAGTTTCATATGAACAGATGGTGGAAAGCACCCAAATGGTACAAAAAAGTAGCCCAAATCGCCCAATCTGGCAACACTGGGTTACATTAGATTAACCCCGGTTAGGAATCACTGCCCCAGTAATGGATTTAAACAAATGCTAGTGAACATGAAGAATATTTCGTTTGTGCGAGACCTTTGTTTTCCAATTATTTCTCACAGGGCTCCAGCTCTTAACTTGAAGCTGGTCCATTATTTCAACTGAACCTCTCTAGTGCAGATGACCTTCACATGCACACGCTTTATTAGAGGTGTCATAACAGATTTCAGATCAGCTAATCAGGACACATTTCTTCTTGGCAACACTTGATTTAGCACGGTAAGCAGCGCAATTACATTATTTGGAAATTGAGAAAAGGCCTTTTTAAGTAGGTAATTATGAGAAAGTGTACGAGGAATTGGTGAAGACAGGAAGGGGGCAAGGACGTAGACGACGGGCAGGCGGAATAAAGAGAGGCTTCTCTAAAGAAAAGCTTTTCTTCTTCGTGTTTTGGCAGCAGCAGCATGTACAAATGAGATCATGAATCTTTTTCCTGCATTATTACTGTCCTGGTTAGCGTGGCAGGAATCTCTTTTCCTGCATCGATCATGCATTATTACAACGATGACTGCCACGTAGAAGTCCCCACTCCTGCATCTAAAAGGCATTAGCACCGGCAGCGAGAGAGAAAGAAAGAAGTAGAAATGACCCAGAACTGTGTGTGTGTGTGGGGGGGGGACAAACACAATACAGAAAGTTTTCTGTAATAAAGAAATTCAGTTATCCATCTTCTGAGAAACAACCTCTTCCTATCTGTCTCATTTTCGCACATTTTCCTTTTCTTTTTCTGCTCTCTCTCTGTCTCCATCTTATATTTTCTACTCGCTGTCTCCCACACACACTCACATCCTCTCACATCTCCTTCTCCTTCTCTCGTTTTCCACCCTCAGTCCATCTTTCTCGCTTCCCACCCCTCTCTGCCCCTCGACCTGCGCCTCTCGGCATTGTTCTGAGACTCACCGTTATTGAGACATTCTCAACGGCAGGGCACTGTGTGTGTGTGTGTGTGTGTGTGTGTGTGAGTGTATGTGTTTGTGTGTGTTGGGAGTAGATGTATTATTTGAATGAAGAAAACACAGATACACAGATAAAAGAATGGGAAAAAAGAAGGCATATGGACATTTGAATATTACTACACTAGTGAAACAGAATACACACAAACACACACTCTTGCTTTCTATTTCCTGCCCACTCACACCCATTAAAAATCTAGGTTTGTCTCTCTTGTACACTCTAATAATGAAAACAGTTCTTCTCTGGGCTAAATTGATGTTCCTATAATTACAGCTCTAAAGAAACCACTTGAACCTTAGAAACAGGCCTGTACTTGAAGTGTACACACAATGACGCGAGGTAACAAACAGGTATTCTTCTCAAAAAGACTCCATCCAGAGTAGATGCTTTATCGATTTTACAGAAAATCAAATCCAAACTTTTGCTTTCTATTCTTATTGCAGTTTTCACGTTTTCTTTCTTGAACAAAGACGACTTCTGCACTTTCTGGTGTCCTTCGATGTAGACTCAAGAAGCATTAAACAAGACGAGCTGGAGGGCCGTGACCTCTGACCTATGACCTCTCCGTGGAGAGATGGAATGAAAATAGAATATTACTTGGGGCATCTGTGAAGTCATTTCACTCAGACACAGATGGCTACTACATGATAATGGAGCTAAAGACCAAAGGCTAAAGGCTAAATTGTGCTTTTTCTGATTTATACATACAGTGTTTAGCATGTTTATTATTGTAACCATGACGATGAAGGTCCCCTAATCTTAGCTACGTAGGTGTATGTATTTTGTTATTCAATTCAGAGGACGAAAAGCTCTCTAAGCTTTCCATTTTGAGACGGTCACTGATCAAGAGTAACTGCACCCAGTCTAATAAGTGATGTAGCATGGCACTGGGTGTGGTCACCAGTCCAACAGACCACACCGGACCACACCCGGCAGTGATGTTTCTCCTCCTTCCAAAATGTAGAGTAGAGGTAGTCCCTTAAATGTAGAAACATGTCAAACATAAGCACTTTTGTGTATTTACTCAGGCAAGGGCGTGATATAGCCAGAGCCAGCAGGTGGTTAGCTTAGCTTAGCAAAAAGACTGGAAACAGCTAGCCTGGCTATGCGAAGAGGTAACAAAATATGCCTACCACCAACTCTAAAGCTCACTAATTAAACTGAAGTGTAAAGACAGCAATGTACTTTAATACAGGGGCAGTTGCCAAGCAAGCAGTGGAAACTCCCAGGAAGTCACTGCTCCTGGCAAAGAAATAGTCCAACACATGGTACTTTGGTTTTGGTATAGATGAAACATACACAAATGTAGCAATTTTTTGTATTTGAGTATTTCTAATCTTGTTATGCTGCCATTACCTTGAAAAGTAAGATAACCAAATGTTAGATTGAGGTGATGTGTCGAGGGCACTGTATCTCACCTTACAGTCTGCTACTGTGGGTGCTGATTGGCTATACTGTGCCAGAAGATAAAAATTAAAGCCTTTTTTGATGTATTAAAACACTGAGACTGTAGTTTTTGGGGTAACGTGAAGGCCAGCCTGTTCTCTGCATCCCCCAACAAATAAGTGTGAAATCACAAGCTGCTTCTGAAGCGCGCTCAGCCCTGTTTTGTTTTAGCACTTATGTATCTTTTTTATCTTCTTCCAACACAAACTAACAAACCACTACTCCACTGATGCGCAAACACCTGCACATATACACACACTCTTCCCAACGTATACATTATATATCTATATAACTGTAGTGTGGATTTGGCAGAACTGATCGTGACAAACCTTCACACTCACACACACAACCGCCTTTTCAGTTTCAGCAAACAGTGATGGCCATGAGTACAATCACCTCTACTAGCATGTGACCAGAATGGCAAACACAGCTGACTCATATCTTGTGTGTGTGTGAGTGCGAGTGTGTGTGTGTTTGTGTAAGTGTGTTAGTATTTCAGTCTTTTCCGAAACCAGATGTCTTTCCAGACATACAACGATGATTTATTCTGTATTCCCCAGACTAAGTACAGTTTAAATGTCATTTCCCGGTTCACCTTTAGAGAAAAACGTGTCATTGCTGGCTTACAATTTGAATCAGGTGAAGCTTCGAGTAAGCACAGAGGTCAGCATCTGTCCTTGTCAGGGAGGCGGGGCGGGCTGGTGTTGAGGAGGAACGGAACAGCAGGGTGGTGGGCAAGCGGCAACAGGGGACATGGACAAGGTGGGTAGAAGGTGCTGGAACAGAAGTTCTCCTGAACTGACATCTGGCAGGCAAAACCCCAGCGCATTAAGTTCATGGTCCGAGATGTCTATGATGTCCTGCCAAGCGCAGCAAACTTCCACGTGTGGGGCAAGAGTGAAACTCCATCATGCCCTCTATTATGTGCCAGAAGAAGATAGCTGGAGCGCATCTTCAGTAGCTGCCCGAAAGCCCTGGGAGAAGGCTTCCGGGCAGCTACCACAACAGCAGTGGCCAAATGCATCTCCAAAGCCATGAACGGCACCAAGCACCTCTGTGACCACTTCGCCTTCGTCAGGGCTAGAGAGCAGCCCCAACTGCAGCCAGGGACATAGGCTGCAAGTCGACTTGGGAAGGTAGCTTAAGTCCCCAGGCAACATAAAACCAACATCTTTGAGGCCTGGCGTGGTCCTTAAATCAGGCTCCTCCAAGAACATTCTCCTAATTGAACGAACAGTGCCATGGAAAGACGGTATTGAAAAGACGAATGAGCAGAAGCCGGCCAAGTACCGGGAGTTGGTAGAGCAGGCACAAGGCCCGAACTCGGCAGGGCGCACAGGCATTGCAGGCCGTTTACCCTTCAGAGTCTGCACCCAATTTGGCATCTCTGGAGCTGCAAAGAGGAAAGCCAAGTCCACCTCAGAGGGCCTCGAGATAGATATGGATCCGTGGGAGAATGCTGCTGGGACACAGTTGGGGGCATGAGTTGCGTGAGGTTTTAATACCCTAAACACCCAATGACCTCAGATGATCAGTGAGGATGTATCCCAGCACATCCTAGGATGTATCACTGCATCTGCTGTAAATGAGAGAATACTGAATCTATAAAGACATCTAGTCCATGTGAATACCAATTAAACTTTCTTCTCCAAGTGCGTGTGAAAGTGGATTTAAATGTGCGTCTGTCACAGTCCATTTATTCCAATGCCTCTGTAGGCGAGGGTACACTGACTATCAACTCTACTGTAGATTACAGTCCAGGCCACGTAAGTATAGCTGCTTTTTGTGGTGTGCTGACAATCATCACCCACGCTCACCAGCCACCAGCCACAAGCTATTGCAAATGCTTGTATCGCGTCCAAATTCACATAGAACTACATTTGTATGAATGGCTTGGGGAGGTGCGCCTGTAACTGGGGTCTGAATATTGTTATGTATCATGTGTTCCTACAGTACAGAGCATTCAAGGTGTTTTATTGGTTTCTTTACCAACAGCTGTGAAAACCACCGCACTGCTTAACAATAATACTTGATTACCCACAGTTTGATTACCCAAGTAAAATATTCAATGTGCAATCCGCCATTAAAAAGAAGAAGTGGACGCGGTCATCATTTCCGGTGAGCGCACAACAGCAGTATTCGATTTGCGTCAGAATGAACGCACTACATGTGATGTCTGTTGGAAGAATTAGTGTGAGAGCACCATCTGTACATTTTTGATTAATGTCTTCACATCCCTTTTCACCCCTCCTATTTAGAACATAAGAAAACACCTGTGAGCAGACACTGTGTATGTAAATCATGTGTTAACAGTTTGCTCTCCACCCCCCCACCCCCCATGTCAGACACAACCATCAGCTATGAAAACAAATCAAAAGCAGGGATGTTTTAAGATGTCAGTTCAGTAATTGAAATTTCTAACTGGTTCTCTTGGGAGATCTAACTCTGAATCACAAAGAGGAAAGACGTCCAAAAAAAGATGGAACATAAAACGCGTGCAGTCTGCTCTGAGGAACAGGAGACGCTTAAAGGAAGACATTTAAGTGGATAAACAGCCGACTGAAAGGTGTCTGTACAAATTGCATTTCTTTCAATCTGCCCACCGACCACTTATCTTTATTGTGGAAATGTCTGGATTTCACCGAGATAACGGTCGGCGTGACAGATTTAATTTAAGTTTTTGTTACGGACAGACGCCAGTTAACTGACTCATTGTGTTAGCATCATAAAAAAGAAAGACACAATTATGGACACTGCAAGGTTTGTAGTCCAGATACGTGGGCCCCCAAAACCCCCACGTCCATATTTAATTAAATGACAAGCTAATTGACACAGCAGCCAACCGGAGAACCAGGCAGTATTCCAGAATAAGAGAGCTGGTTGCACTAAGATGCCACGTGTATCCTATTGGGAGCCGTGCACTTGATGGATACTTGTGTTTAGAGCGTGTATAGGGTGTCAGTTGCAATAAACTGGATCTTCATGGGGTTCCACGCAGACAGCAAAGCCCTTCCGCTGAATTTGTTCATTTTCAGGCAAAATGCTGCTTTATTTAAGTCACTGCTAATTCACATCATGCAGGTAAATATATTTGTGTCATAATCTGGGATCTTGAGTAAGCGAAAATGTTTTTTTTGCAGACACATAACACACGTTTTTCTTTTAGAAACTTTATCACAAGAAGATTTATTTTACTTTAAACGAGCTAACATGTACTGTTAGCTTTTTTTTTTACTGTAATGGTATGTAACTAAGCTTTCCATTCTCCCAGTGCTTGAAACTTGAAGCCTCAAGTGTGCATATGGACTGAACAGCGAAGCAGGAGACATCTTGTGTCCGGCGGATAAACTTTCGAGATGAACAATATTTACACATCATAGATTCTGGATTTTTGCTGAGGGAGGAGGAGGAGATGTAGTTCTAAAAGATCACTAGGTAAGTGAAAGGTTTGGTGAAGAAAAATCTCTTTCTTCCACCTGTCTTGCTTTTTTTCCTTTGATTACAGTTTTTCTGAAAGACACGAGTACCTGAAAGTCTTTGAATCTCCTGCAAAAGCATCAGCGCATTTACCGCAAACAATCTTCTTGTTTTCCAGCCTCATTAGCAGGAGTGGACTAAACCACCTTCAGCTCTTAAAAGAATTGTATGGCTGGGTAATTGGGATATATATGTGTAAACTTATACAGGAGGCAAACTAGATGTATTCTACAAAAAGTAGGTAGTATCTTCACCCCAGCTATCATCTACATAGGAACATATAAAGAGCAGGACGCTCGCATTCTCAGAAGGAAGGTAGTTTCTTATTTAATATTACAGAATGCTTCTTTACACAACAGCTTTTCAACCATTAAAAAGAAAATCAAAGAAAACAAATAAGACAGCTTTAAGTCTCTTCTGACAAGATGTAAACTGAGGCGATCTACAGAGGTGAGCTGCACTGCAGAACGCTATCAGCCATTTCACAGGCAGGAAGCTGCGAAATGTAGCTATTTAATTCATATCTCTGAGCATTTCAGGCTGTCTCTCTCTCGCTCTCTCTCTAGGAGCCACAAGTGAGCAGGAATTAGAAATGCAGACAGACACACACACACACACACACACACACAGAGAGAGAGAGAGAAAAAAAACACACATGGACACGGATTTTCCAGTCAAGGATCTTCCTAATTGTCATTTCCAGAAACATTTTACATGACTTTAAGCAGCAGCATTTAACACGGTGTCTGGCGTGTGTCAACAATCAGAATGCAACAGATTCAGATGCTCTCATTGCCTCCAAATACATATTTTCCAGATTAGGTGACTCATGGCTAAATCACAAGATTTCACGCACATTTCCTGCTTCTGTTGTGCAACTAAAGTATAAAACACTGTTTAAAAAAAAAACAATCTTACCTTGAGGTGGTTGCATTCTCTCCGTGTTTGAGCCAATTAAAACATATAGAAGGTTCTTGTTGGTGAAAGTAAAGAAGATATGCTAATTGATTTCTGTCACAGAGGAGAGAATACAATTCTCCGCTCGACTATCCAACGCAAATACCTCAAGGTGAAACAAAGAATGAGAATGTCCTCGCACAAAAGCAAAAAGAGCTCTAACGTAGGAGAAGACCCTGATTTTGCTGAATTACCATGACAGAACTGCTGGAGGGTACATGATGTTTCGACTGTGTTTATTTACAAATGCATGCTGAGAAAAGAGAAAGCGAAACGAAATCAGTGCAGTGGAAACAACGCAAACCCTACCTGTAAAATGTCATTGCTGATTTGTGCTTTACAACACGCGTAACAACTACATCTTGATCGCAAGCATTTCCTGAAAGTCACAAATGTGACTGAACATTTTTCAGCCCAGTCACTTGTTTTTGGGCTGTTCACTTAAAAGTCAAGAAACTGTCAGTACCAATTGCACTGAAAGTCGCTGCCACTGATGGCTTATCACAGCCAGGAAACCATTGGCACTGTGGCTTTTTAACTTGCTGTCATTGTCTGTAGTTTGTTGACTGTAGATTTTATTTAATTTGATTTAATTTACTGGATGAACCCAGGATTGTTATTGGAACAAGTTTAGGTATTCATGTAGCGTTTCCTTAAAGATTTAAAACTTGACATTTCAACTAAGTTGGGAGGAATTTGCTTCATAAAACAAGCAGAGAGTCTACAGTCATGCTAAAATGCTAACATGCTCACAATGACAATGCTGATAATGTTTACCATGTTCCCCGTCTTAGTTGAGCGTGTTAGCATGCTAACGTTTGCTTATTAGCATTAGACAAAGAAGCACATCTGAGACTGATGGGAATGTCATTCGTTTTGCAGGTATTCTGTCATTCACCAAAGTTTTGGACAAACTGTTGTTGTTGTTGTTGTTGTAACCATAGCTGTCCAACTGTAACCAACATTTCCGTCACTATAGCCATGCTACTTAAAATACAGGCAAACCCATCTGCACATTATTTCAGGAGTCAGGGCTCACAACCCACAACCCTGTTCTGCCTTTGCAGGATCTTTCTGATCTCATGTTGTGTGATTATGTGAGGTTCCAATGGCCACATTTACCTTGACTGAAAACTCACAACACTGCATGCTGTACTACTTAAATTAGCATTTAGATTTAAAGTATACATGATCCCATTCGCCACTTCTGCGGTAATGCTAGTAGCCTGCATCACTCAACAGAGCGTGGGCTAAAGCGCTGACATGGATCATCAGAGCAAATGATCACCTGTGGACACATGGATGAGGCTGAGGGTCCGCATTCTTCAGCACATGTAATCAGACCAACAACTCCAAAACTGTGCGTTTATTTCAAGTTGAAGCCACTCCGAGGGACAAGGACTGTTTGATTCTGACTGATGTGCGCGTCCTAACATTTGTTTTGTATACTGTGTGATCACAATAGAAATAAAGCTAAATGTTCAGACTGGCAGACAGACAAAAAACGTTTTCTAAAACATGAATTTTGAGGAATGTGGCAGTAAACACTGGTCAGAAACGCTTAAAAACACCTAAATATAATAGTTTAATTTCTCCATGGTGGCTCATACCTACTTTGGACTGTATTCTCCCTTGATGGGAATAAAACACTCCAGTGCACCATCCCCTGGAATACTCCGTAAGAGTCTGCAGCCTCAGGAGCATTTTGTTTGAACATGTTTTTATTGAGCAGCTTGTTTCTCATACTGATAGCAATCTCGCTTCTGTCCATTTTCACTGTGTTTCATGATTTCATGTGTGTTTTTGCCATGCTGCTCCACAAGGAGGTTTAAATTAGTTTTGACTTGGAAAAGGATCACTCAGCTGTTGTAACCGTGTGACAGCTCTTCATTTTCACAGCTTGATTCCGACCATATTCTTGTGTGGTCGGGGGCGCTGTTAGGCTGGCGGAGTGGGGAGAGCACAGGCTGTTAGCTGAGACTCTATCTGTCTACAGCTTTATCTTTCCACAAACATTGATTACAATAAAGTGGAGATTTTTATAATGCCTGATATGAGGGGTGCTGGAACCCCCTCAGCACTTCCCACATCCATGTCTGAAGATACTTTCTAGATTCGTAGGGGTTCGCTGAGCCAACTTCTCTCCAGCTACTCTTGCTGAACAAACTCCTCGGTTGAAATGCTGTTCCTCGGCATGGTGAATTTAAAGTGTCTAATGCCTAATACACAAGAGCCAGAAACGTTGTATTTATTTCGAGGTGCAGGCACAGTATTTATACAGGGAACATAACATAACTAACCTTTCATTAGACAGTTCATGCTAAACTATCCTCTCTTTGTTAGAAGTCTTGTTTACTGTGAACTGTATCTATTGCACTCCCGTAGGAACGATGACATTTTTCCAGTGAGCTGATTGGTCGGTATTGTGGTCTATCCTCTGAACTGGAGCAGGTTAGCTTAACAGCGTAGGCTACAATGTAAAGCCCAAAGACAGCTGGCTAACTCACTAATAATAATACACAAACCTGTCATCTAAGGGTTGTTGGAAAGCATTCTGGGAAATGTAGGAAACAACTTTCTAACATATAAGTTGATAAGTCAGGATGAATAAAAATGTATGTTTCAGAAAAGTAAATTACAGAGGACATGTTGCAGCGTATTCTGTACCGGAATGGAATCAGCTGCTACTCTTGAATAAAGTACCAGCTGTGGTTGGTAAAAAGCTCAGTTTCCTGCCCTGGTGACAGATCCTCGTATATTCCTGAAGTGCCTCTTTTTATGGTTTGCTGAGTAGCAAATCACACTAAAATCAGACACGCCGCTGCTGTACTGCCAGGCATCTCTCCGGCTTTTTTTCAACATATTTCTCACGCCTGCCGATACCGAACCTTCCATCTCCTGCCATAACTCGTTCGCCCCAACTTTTGTTTTCCCCCCGATCCTTTTCAATTGCTTCTCCACACTCTTCCCCTCATCCTTCGTATCCTTGTCTCCTTCCCTCTCTCCTTTCATTTTCACCCCTCCTATACTCTTACTTTCTCCCATCTGCTGTCTCTACCTCTTACCCGCCTGAGGCCTGTGTGTGTGTGTGTGTGTGTCTGTGTGTGTGTGTGTGTGTGTACATGTGTGGGAGAGACTCATCTGTCTAGGATGGGGTACTCATTATGCTTCGGTGAGTTTGGATGGATGAGGGGATCTCTCTCTTCCTCTCCTACATATCTCTATCCCCTTCTTCCTATCTATCTCTTGCCTCCCACCAAATTTTCTCCCTCCTTCTTTCCTCTCTTTGTCATGGTTAGAGGGGATCAGGCGGGCTGGGTGGACAGGAGAGGAGAGCAGAGGAAAAGAGGAGAAGACACGAGAAAAGGAAGGGAAAGGAGGGGAGACGAGAGGAGAGGAGAGGGGAATACAGGAAAGGGAAAGAAGGAGAGAAATATGAGAGGGGGAAGGAAGGAAGATGAGGAGAGGAAATAAGAGAAGAAAAAAGGAAAGGAAAGAGAGGACAAGAAAAGAGGAGATGAGAAGAGGGAAAGGAAAGGAAAAGGCACAGGATGGGAGAGAAAAAGAGAGGAAGGGAAGGGAGAAGAGGGGAGCAGAGGCAAAGAAAAGGAGGGGGAGTACAGGAGAAGGTAAGACAGAAAAGTTGAAAGAAAGAGAGAAAGTGGAAGGTTGGAGAGGAGAAGGGAAGATAATGACTGAAAAGGAAATGGAAAGAGAAGGAAATGGAATAAAGAAGATGAGAAGACAGGAGAAGGAGAGGAAAGGACGGTTAGAGAGGAAACGAAGGAAACAAACGAGAGGACAGTAAAGGGGAGAGGAGAGGAGTAGAAGGAAAGGGGGAAAAGAGAAGGGAAGGAGAGTCGGGGGAAAGGACAGGAGAAGAAAAGGGAAGAGAGGAGAGGAGGAGGATGAAGAGGGGATCTCTTGTCCTTCTCCTGGCTTTAATCATCTTGGATCAGACTCTGTTTCAATAGCTTTACTCACACATACACACAAATGAGCAGCAACATACGCACACACACACACACACACACACTTACCTAAGTCTCCATCACCATGGCAACGGCACACCTCTAGCACCCTTCTAATCAACTTTGAAAATGGGAATAGAAGTGATGTGTTGGCATGCACGAAATAAACACACACACAACAAATAAACACACACACAACAAATAAACACACACACACACACATAAACACAGAAAGGTAATTAGAATGAAATTCAAAAGAAGTGATTCAGTCCCTGCAGGGGGGGGGGGGGGGGGCTAACTTACATACATGGCAAAAAAAAAATAAAG
>JAVQJL010054953.1:0-28622 GCA_036024295.1 Nannoperca obscura | reverse complement strand
GATCTATCTATCTATCTATCTATCTATCTATCTATCTATCTATCTATCTATCTATCTATCTATCTATCTATCTATCTATCTATCTATCTATCTATCTATCTATCTATCTATCTATCTATGTTGCTCCATATCTGCTGTTAATAGGCAACTGTTTCCTAACATGTTAGCCATAACTTTATAAGGTTATCATTTGTCAATGTTGTGTTTACAGCTTGGTTCGTTGCTTACAAGCAGCCCAACAAAATCTAATCAAATCAAATTATGCAGGTCCCAACTCCTGTAAAATACAATTAAAGCTAAAAGGAATACTTCACCAAACCCCCACATTTTAAGCATCTCACACTCACCACCTTTAGACTTGAAAGGTGGTTCTGAAAACTCTGTAGCTTGCTCCTTTGTGGATGATGTCAGCTGTAGTTAGCTTGGATTCGCACTGCAGCAGTTACAAAGGATTCCAAGTGACCCAGTTTCACAATGAAATGATCGAAAAATCCCCCCAAACTTTTCAAACTATTTCTGCAGCACAATTCACTTCTTTGCTGTCCATCTGTATGCTCAGTATTTCCCCAACATTCATATTTTAACCTAATTATGGCTAAATCACACAGTTAAATGTGGCTAAAACAGCTAACAGCTCTAATGACAAATAAAAGCTGTGTATCTAACCATATTTTTGAATAGTGGGGTTTTAATAATGAGCCATGATGGTTCTTGGATCAAGTCCAGATCCAACGTTGTGCAATATACCTAAAAACTGAAGAATTGGCAAGTAAAGCTACTATATGTTTCACGATCTCTAACAGCCAAACTATATTTATTTTTATATGAATGATATGTTTGTATTGTTTTGGACTTTTATCCAGATAGTGTGATTGAAAATGCAGCAGCCTGTGTGTTGAATCCCTAATTTAAAAAAAACATATGGACTGAAAAGAGTGGTGGACTTTTTAGCTAACAGGCGATAACTGTGATTTATCCTATGAGCAATCAGAAAGCGTAAAGATAGGTTAAAACACAGCCCTTATCTGTCACATTTGGATATACGTCACTAACTAAACTCCCAGCAACATCTTGGCTGATAGCAACACTGTCTGTTAGCAGTCGACCATATCACTGCTGTGCTGGTATGAGGGCAGTGGCTTATGTTAAAACTTACAAGATTCAAGGGTGATATGAAATACAAACATCACTTAAACACGTTCACACACCCACACAGACGCAAGCAACCAGGCACAAACACACCAGGGAGCACAGGCAGGCATAGACAGAAACACACACACACACACAGAGAGGTTTAATGCTGCTATGTGTAAGGGAAGGTATCGGCCGTGGTTTCATCAGCAGGAGATAAGGAGTAGAGAGGGAGAGAACATTATTACACCCTCCATGGGACACTTATCTTCCCACCAAATGGTAGATCACACTCATGTCAACAGCCAGCATCTTGGCCTAATAAATTCTGTCTAATGCCATGCCAAGCCTGAGATGGCAGGAGAGAGATGGGATTGTGTATGTGTGTGTGTGTGTGTGTGTGTGTGTGTGTGTGTGTGTGTGTGTGTGGGAGAGAGACAGAAAGCGCATGAGGGGGAAATCAGGCATGGAGATAGTAAGAAAGCAGACAAAAAAGACAGAAAGTAGACCTAAAGACAGATCAGATCTGGTGTAAGAAATGCAGTGCAGCACTCTTCAAACGATGGGTGCTAAGATACAAAGATGTGCTAAGATAATTACAAACTGTACAGATCAGATATGGCGTGGACAGGTAGCAGAATCAGCAGTGTATCAAGGGTTGCTGGTGTTGGACACCAGATATGGTTGGACTGCACATTTATAATTTAAAAAAGCAACCTTTTCAACGCATTCTAACACGCTTATGTGAATAAAAAAATGTGTGCCCATAGAATTACTCAACCAAAAGTACTGACCATATGCAAGTGCAATCAGTGAAAAGGACATATGTTATTATTTCTTGTATTTGTTGTGTTTGTTTCACATTAGTTAGTATAGTGGTCCACAACAGTTACATTTGGCATCGAAAAGAAAATTTGACTTTGAAAACAAAACCGTAACTTGAGCGTAAAAAACTGAAATTGAAAAAAAAGTGACATGAAGGAAAAACTGGAACATTGTGATTGAAAAATATCAGAATGTAAAAAATATCAAGTTCAGGTTTTGTTACCGTCACTGATCTGGCTCCATAAACACTCTGCATGCCTGTGTGATTCTGTACAAGGACTGAACTGCTGTCTGACGGAGGCAAATCCCTCCTGATTCACTACAATGAGCTGGTTGCAAAATGGAGCTCACACACACACACACATACACAAATCTCATACGCACAAGAATTAATATGCATTTACTTTCTGCTCTTTGTCAATTCGCTGCCACTTCTGCTCACCTTCGCCTCTCTAATGCATCGGCGTGCTGCTTTGGTCTCCGTCTCCAGTAATGGCGAGTCAAATAGCCTTTTAAGCAAATTCACTTTGTCTTCATTTCACAAAGGAGTACTATGAATCTCTCAGAATGTTCTCCCTATGTACTTCTCACGGTACGTGTGCACATTCCCCTGTAGCACACGGAAGCATGCGTGCATATGCGCGCACACACACACACACACACACGCACAAAAAAACATTCATGCCCTCTATTATTGGCTGCTTTTATTGTTAGTGATCTGTCAATTTAAGATCACTCCGCACTGCACTTGGTTCAAGTTGGTGGGAATAAGGGTGTCCGCTAAGTAACAGAAAAACACACATGCACATTTGCATGTCATATCTGTACACATGAAAACACACCCACAGACACACACACACACACACAAATAATCTCTTTGCTGACATGTCAGGAAACAAAGTCAAACAAAAGACGACTTGAAAAAGCCCAAATGAGTGCCATTAAGGCTCCAGAATTTGCTTTCATCGTGGAAATCCCCTCCCATGTCTCCTTTTACAGTGGATCTAGTATCTGGATAATTAACTGTACTATCTGACCTGCCATTGGTAGGCAGACGTTCCCTAAACCTGAACCCAGCCCAGCAGGAATTAGGAGGAGGCTCAGTGCAATGGGAGAGAAAAACCCAATGCAAAGAAATAAATCCCTGCACTTTGTAATTAGCCACCAGCTCTCTATCCCCTTTCTTCTGCTCTCAGCTCATCTCCTCTCTGCTAATTTTCCCTTGTCTTGTTTTCCCCTCGTCTCTCCTCTTCCTCACAACCAATATTTTCTCTTTCTGCTGCTTTTATGTCCGCCCTCTATTTCTTACTCACCCCTCTTCATCTCACCTCCCCGCTTCTGTGTGTCTCTCTTCACCTATTTTTCCTTCCCCATGCTTGTTCCTTTCCAGTCTATTGCATTGCCTGTTTTTCCACAAGATGATTCCACCCGTTTGGCGGCCTTGATGAGTATCTGCACACTAAAAGCTGTCAAGCCCCTTTTTAAAACGCCTGAGGTTTTTTGGTGAAGTGAATTTGTGTCCCAAATAGCTCCTCTGTAGTCATGAAACTTCAAGAGGCAGAAATAATGAGATTGCATGCTGACTGACATTTCCAGACCTCAGCCCTGTGTCTGTGTGCATGCATGTATGCTTGTGTGGGTGTCTCAAGTTTTGTGTGTGTGTGCATAAGAGAAGTCACCTAATCATCTTTTACCGCCATTAATACAACATCTATGGTAATGAACGCATGACAATACATGTTATATGCCTCCTTTGTGTATGTATGTTATTTTTAATCTTTGATATTACAAACATAAGCCAGACGTTTTCATTGTGAGAGAAAAAGGAAGCTTTAATGTGATATTCAGTGCTCAGATTTTCCAGAACACAGAGAACTGCTTCCTCTCAGTTGTTTGATGTGCTAAATGAACATCTTTAATGGGAAAAGCCAGTAAGGCTTTACAAATGGGTTCACTTTAATAGACACGACTGAAATTAAAGCTCAGTTTTCAAATTAAAGTTATCTTATTCTGAAGCACATTATTTTTCCCTTTCTGTCTCTCTTTCCTTATTTTCTTCTTCCCTTCAAAACTGTCTTCCGGTAAATACAAATGCAAAAATTTGCCACCAAAGTTTGCTTCGTTCCAGATCATTGTCTCTGTATTAGGGCCATTACTTCCTGACTCTGTCCAAAGGTAACAAAATCTGCCAACCAGCACCTCTAAAGTTCACTTACTGACATGTATCTCTTTTGTTTAATCCATACCTTGAGGTTGCCAGGCCAACAGCAGAGACTCCAGGAAGTCACTCCACCGGCCCAATAAATAGTCCTGCACATAACTCTCTTTTTGCATGTTTTTTATACACATTAAAAAAACAAGCTATAACATGTTAATTTGTGAGCTCTAGACGTGCTGCTAAGCAGATTTTGCCTTGTAAACAGGCCAGCTGTTTCCCCCTGCTTCCAGTTTTTGTGGTAAGCTAAGCTAACTGGCTATTGGCTCCAACCTCATATTAACATATTTATATTTTACTTACTTTACAATAGACAATAATGTCAAATTACATGTTTAAAATCAATTAAATGTCCCTATCCTTATTTTTTCCTCCAATTAAGATACATTTCAATACAGAATGATAAATATGTTGATTATGATTTTTATTATGAAAAACCTGAGACTCGGGCCATAATAAATCTTTGTCCCCACATGTCCAAATAGCTACACTGAAGTCCAGATGCCACACCGCTGCTTCCAACTACACCCTCCCTTCTTTCTGCATACTATTCATGCTAGGTGCCATTGTGGTCCATAACTGGCAGGTTGTGTGGCATGCCATTGCTCTGGGGTTGTTTTTCTTTAGTGTGTGTGTGTATGTGTGTATGGGCCACCAGGTACTGCTGATATCATTCATTCGCAGATGTGCTCTGACATTTCCTCACAGCTGAAAGCCAAAAGCAACCCCTGATTTTGGATGACGTAAACACACGCACGTGTGTCCACTAGATACACACACACACACAAAGAAGGAGAGCCCGAAGGCACTGTGAGCCAGAGGAGGAAATGTCTGCGTGAACAAGAATCTGTGGGAAAGAGATCATTTCCCACAAGTGTCTACAGAGACACCAATACATCCGCAGGGAACAGTAAACCTCTGACATACACCAGGAAGCAGCTGGTGAACACAAATCTACCTATTCAAAGAGCCTACACAGGAAAAATATTTGCATTCAATTTGATCAATACGGCCTTCAAATTGAACTTTTTCTGACAAATTCTGCAAAATTCGCTGATTATCATGAAAGAGTTATTACCGCATATGTGGTAATAAGATAGCAGCAAAGAAACTAACCTGACTTCAAGTGCAGAGAAATGCACACTTACAACAAAGTGCAGAGTGTAATAGTCTGTCATTCATACACGCCTACGCAACAGACATTCACATATACAGATAGACTTACTCTTAGAACTTCTCTGACACACGCAAGCAAGCATGTATACATCACTCACAGTCAGTCATGCAGTCACAAAAATTAAGGTTTTTGGTTTGTGCACTGTCGGCTTTAGAGAGTAAATGTTTTAGATTTAGTAATTTGTGTGTACAGTCACTTTATTACACTCGACTGATCAAATGATTCTGGTCCCATTTTACAGTGTTCACTACATTAAGTTATTAAGTTACAGTGATTATGTCTTCTAGATGCCGCATAATCTGCTAAAACATCCCCTATATCACTTCTCGCTAACTGTTAAGCTAACAGTTTAAACAGCTGTGAGAGGGGTGTTGTCAAGCTAAAACAGAGTGTTAATTTTCTCTTTAAAAACTTGATAGTACAAAAACTTTTAACACGGTGCACAAAATGCATTGCAAAATTTAAATTTAAAACACTTTGGCCCATCACCATATCTGGATAGATCTTTTTTCCATCTCAACCTCTTGGGAGACATGATGGACCAGGAATGAACTGCTGTCTGACTGAGGCAACTTATAATATGAGAAAACAAACAAACAAACACTGTTTGCTTATGTTGCCATTATCAGCAGATGAGTAAGTTGTAAACAAAGCACAGGGCGAGGAAATATGACAAATGGACATGCACGACAGAAGGATAATATAGTGCTGTAATGATGGGCTATGATGACAGTTGCGATAATGATGTGGCCGACAGTAATGAAGGTGACTACGTTGAAGTTGATGACAAATGACATATTTATTCTAAAGTAGAACAATGCCTTCAGGCTGAAAACAGAAATAAACACACCAATATAATTACTTTGCACACGTATAGTTTGCCTTCTGTTAACTATTTGTGTGTGTACTGATGTATGAACAAGGGGTGTGTGTATGAGTGCGTTAATGTGAGCAAATGCATGCTCCTGGATGCATGTGAGCACGCCTTAGCATCTGTTAATGAAGAGTTTGTACAACTGGTGCAAGCCCAGACCCTCAAGACACCCCGTCTCCTTCCTGGATGTTGATGATTCTTGTCTATTTAGCCTTATTGACCTCTACATCCAAACTAATCCGCCTTATATTATGCATAACCTTTTACTTGGCAGAGCTCCCCATAAATCTGTTTATTCCCTGTTTGCTCCCTTACAAAGCCCGCTAAACAAATTCCAATTAAGCAAAACAGCAATACAGCATGAATGATAATTCAACTCAGTACAGTCCCCAAAGCAGATAACAGCATAATCATTGCTGTTATGTGTGAGGCAGCTTATAAAAGACGGTTCGGTTTCCCAATCTGGTTAGTGCTTATTATTTTCAGGTCATTTGGTATTTGTGAATACTTGGCAGAAGGTGTGTGCCCCTGTTTTTGCATACATGTCCATGTATTAATATTGCTTGTGCAAATGAACATACTGCGTGTTGTAGGCTGACCATTACCGGAGGTTTGAGGCTGATATTGATGTTGCAGTTTAACAATTCTGATAATGTTTATGACAAGAACTGTGACCAAGAAATATATTGGGCAGGACATTATATTTTACAGGTGAAAAATAAACTTCTTGGTGACACTGTTTCAAAACATATCTATGGCATTTCTATACATACATGTCTAATACTGGGCTCTACTGCGTGTGTATGCATAGGAGTTTATGGTTTCGTCTTCAGAGTACTGCAACTAAACTGCAGTAAATCTGCAGGGAAATTGTACTTTATACTCTTCGATACTTATGTGACAGCTACATTTTAGAGTTACTTTATAAAATCCAAACAGTTTCGTATGATGTAAAATCAATTTAACTGAAAACAAAAGAGATAATATAATAAATATATATAGTATATAAAATAAAAGCACCTCTTTGTTTCAACACTCTGTTATCCATCCATTTATTAGATTGTGTTTTTTAAAGTACATACTTATTCCACATGATTGCACACTTCTGTTTGGAAGTATTCACTTGTGAACAAGCTGGTGTTTACTGTAACGTTAGCCATTTTAATATGGGCTCATTTCACATTACAAAAAGCTTTATGCACTATTACTATTTTTGCCATCACAATTTAGGAAATGGCCCAATGTTTTAGACAGTGAGGGCACATTTTGCCTTTTTTAATTACCTACACTGCCCTCTCAGCCTTATTAATATTCCCTTCCCCTACACTGAGGGAACAACTGATACATTAACATCCAAGTGTATGCACAGACAAATTGGTCTTGTTAGCTAGTTAACTGTAATGGAAAAAAATATCCCTGAGTCATCATTTGCAACAATTTGAAAAGTAATCACCAAAAAGGAGGCTGGCATATTAATTTGGGATGAGATCTTTTGCTCTACCAAAAAAAAGTCAGACTTCTTTTCCCCTTTTATGACCCCCTTCCCTGTAATAATTTGTGTACAGTCCCTTAAGAATCCTAATTGTAAGGATCTGAATACCTCTTCCAACACTAGATCTGATTGTCTTTGACTTTGTTCACTCACTGCAACTTGCTCTCATTAAAAAGTCACCTAAATGCTATAAATGGAATATAAAATATTTATAGATTTGGTATTTATTATAAATAATCCCATACAAAATATGAAAGCTTCACACTCTGCCTGAAGCTTGTGGAGTCATATTCACTCTGGCTGCAGGCTGGGCGGTGGGAGCAGGGACGAGTTGCAGAGTGCCTCTGTAAAGATCTCTGCCTTTAGGTTTTGTTTTTTGTTTTTTTGCCACCAGCAAAGAAGTCATTGACTATTCAACTGCTACAGTGTATGATAATTTAATAATTAGAGCAAAAATAACAAAATGAAAAATGGAATATGTGATGTTTCGAGCCAAAATACTTCCACCTACTTCAGATAATTATCTTGGTAAAAAAGGAAGTGTGTCAGGCACAAAATAATCTTAAGCTTTGGTGTGGAAAAATACAAGGGGGGAGGGCAATGAATCTAAATGTTATCAGGAAAATGGGAGACTGGCCGAACAGAAGCTCATAATGCAAAAGGTAATACAGTAAGTAATAAAAGCAAGAGAGCGAAGATACTCATACTGTTATTAGTTTGTTCATCTTCTGAACTTTTGTACTCAATTTAGGTATTAAATACACATTTTAAATCATAAGCCACTGCTTTGATATTGTCGTTTTTTTCTTATGAGAAAAAAAAGAAATGAAAAGTGTTCTTTTAAGAATACTGCTCATTATTAAGGATTGTTTGCTTTGCTGAATGCATGTACTGGTATTTAAAGATTGCAGCTGTACTCCATTTTGTGTTTTCAAAAGGACAACAAATTATCTCTTATTTTGTCTAACTCACTGTGTTTAAGAAAGGTACTTTCTGGTTGTTGTTACTGTCATTTGATTTACTTAACGCTGCCTCTGAGTGAACCTTTGCACGTTGCCTTTTTCAGATGATTCATTCGTTTTTTAAAGGCACTTTTCTTCCTGTAATAACACAGACTTATCAGGCTTCATTATCCTACGTACTTTCAAAATTGCACCCCTTCCCCTTCTCTCTCTTTAAGAGGAGGTGTTCACTCGACACAGCGGTCTGTGCTATTCATAGAGATCATGTTAGCATGGAAAAGGCCACGGGGAAAAGCGCATATAGTTGAAGAACACACCACAATTGGAGGGAAAAAACATTTGAAAGATAGCAGCAGTTAAGGACTTGTTAGGCATAATTTCATTGCTATGTTATTAAACTGCTTCTAAAAATGTCTCCTAATATTGTGTCAAATATTAAAATAGATATTCAGCTGCCCTTTTTAGAAGTTAATATCAGACAACATTGTGACTCAAAACCGAGGGTACTGACTCCAGTGGATCCGGTATGCACCAGGTGTCCTTCACTCGGCCGCATGTGTGCATTTCAAAGGATAAACGCTCCAAATATATCTGTCCTGCTACTCTGAATTTCCCGAGACCTCTCTCTATTAAGTGTGAGCAATAACGGGGCCCCAGCTGTGCTTTCTGCCACCACTGCTCCAAAGACGGAGAGAGAATGAGAGGGAGAGGGAGGTTGAACCCCCCACCCCCACCCCAGCGGTCTTGACCCAGTTAAGGCGGTTCTGTGACTGATAACCGATGCAGAGGCCGTCAGACAAGCTATATTGAGACAATAAATGAGCCGGGACTCTAGTTGCAACACAAGGAACATTAGTTATGTATTTAGACTGCTTCCTGGCTGAGCTCCGTATCCATCCTCCACCTCCCTCCTCTTGTCCCTTTGCCTCCTCTCCATCCTCTGCTCCTCTCTTCTTCTCCTCCCTCCTCTACCTATTCTCCGTCCCTCTCTTCTTCTTCTCTCTGCTGATGTCATTTCCTCCCAACCTGGTATGGCAGCTGCATCAGGAAGCAATCTAGTTCCTCACTCCTACACAATTCCTACACCCCCGCACCCTCAATCCTTGCCAGAAAAGTGCTGAGTTACAGATCAAAATCTGCCCAATCTGCCTCTAGTCTAGATTCTATCTTTTTTTCTTTATATCAAACTGCCAAGTTTAGATTAACGCCAGAATTTTCTCCACTCTCAATTTTGATGCATCTTTACCTCGTATGGCTCCTGTCATTGTCTTTGTGCTGCAGGAAGCCAGAAGTAGAGAAGTGACGTTATAACGGGAATGTTGCTTGTTAGGTTTCAAGTGCAAAAAAGCAAAACATATTTGCAGTGATGGAAAGTAACTAAGAACATTTAATCAAGTACTGTACTCAAGTTAAATTATTGTATTTACTTTATACTTCTACTTCACCACGTCAAAGGGAAATGTACTTTTTACTATTATCTGAGAGTTACCGATTATTTTTCAGATAAGGATTTTACGTAGAAAACATATAATAAACTCATAAAATACAATAGTTAAATATTGAAAAAGGTGGATTCTTTGGTGGATGCCCAAAGATGTTAAATGATCCAGATTGAAGAAAAGTCCAAGTACAGTATTTCAAACTACAGTGGCTCTCAGCTACAACATTACACATTAATCAACATGTAAAAATAATCTAACAAAGTCATATATGATGATATATCTCCCAGGGGGCATTTATCTGCAGAACAAGTATAATATTTTTGAAGCTTTTAGAAAATTTAGCTGATGATACTTCTCTAGTACAATTTTTAATGGAGTACTTTTGCTTGTAATGGAGTATTATAATTTTATTTTTTTTACACTGTTGTACTTTCACTTAAGTAAAGGATATGTCACCACTGCATATTTGTTGCTGTGTTCAAATTACATTTAAATGTCATAAATGTTAAGTGCATTTCAAATATGTACGGCATACAAAAACAAAAACTGTAACCTTTCTAAAATTAATACATGAAACGAGCAGAAATGCCATATTTCCATCATGTTTTGGACATCAGCCTGAGGTCTATATGGTGCTCCTTTCATTACGTCATCTTGTTGCATGCTCTTCTTCTGTAATGGTTCAGTGGCACCCGATTGGAGGATTAGCATCACCATCTGTTTATCTGCGCCAAACTCCTGATATTCTCATACCAGCAGTGGATTGAAACACACATTCAGGTTTTCTGGAAATGTGTTAAAAGTGTGCGCTAAATTTCACCTTGACAACTGGCACACTGCCTTTGAAACAGGAGCTCTATTGAGAGACCTATGTGCTATTGATATATATGTTTTGTGCGTGTGTGGGTGTGTGTGTGTGTGTGAGAGACAGCAATACAAAACAAGACTATTTCACACAGTCTTGTGTAAAATGGCCAATAATCTCCTTCGCAAAAGCCCATTGATGTTAATGAACAGTGTTATAAAGACATGGAAGAATAGACTGATGATTACGAGGCTTATGCATTATTTCACATCCACAGATATCGCGCAATACACCAATAACTATCATAATTGGACGTACTTGGCACGCAAAAATTCTGTCTTATAATTACATTTCACAATGAAATTAGGTTAAAAAAAATCCCTCTCTTGTTCCCTTTGTGTGTTTGTCTCGCATATTACGTGTGGGCACTGTACTTAGTAAGTGTGGCTGAAGCTTGTGGAGTTTTAAACTTGACATTTTCAAGGATCAGCATGGATCAATAGCAAAGGTCAGGGAAACAATAACCTCCGGCTTGTTGAGACGCTCTTTACAGGAAGTCTGCCTGTGGCTGCACTGTCGATTACCTGACGCCTTTACAGTATGCTCCACGTCGATCAGGAACTCTAGCATGTTTGGCTGCAACAGATGGACACACATCGCAGGTGTTTTGATCCAGACATCTTCCCTGTGTTCACTGAAAGGGACGAAACATTTGTGAGGTGCAAGCTAGGTCTATTTGGTTTCTGAGAATGGAGAAAGGAAAAGAGAGACTATTATCTACAGTAGGTTAAGGCTACAAGTGTTTGTGCCGCTCTAGACCCATGTTTTTCTGAGCACAAGTAGAGTTCCTATCAGAATGGACTTTGTCATTTTGCGCGGAGCAGGGAAGAACGTCTGAGTGCTTGACATAACAACAGGGTTGCACATACGGGACTGTAGTGGGTGTTCTGCAGCCTGGAGAGCTGTCAGTTAGCGTTACCTTGGAGACCCAGCCATTATGAGGTCCATCATGCACGCTGAGGGGGCATTGTACACCCCGGATTGTAAACAACAAATCGATAGGCTCATTTGTCATTTGGTTTGGAAGGAAACAAGTTTTTTGGGGGGAGAGATCCACTTTTCCAATCCAAATGAACCGATCAATCTCGGCTCTCTCATGGGACCTCTCCGCCAGCAAGCAGGGTGGGGAAGGAGCGGGAAAAAAACGCTCCGTCTCCCTTTTCACACTCATTTCTTTTCTCCACGTCTGATCTCCTTTCCTCGCTCATCTCTATCCCACTCTCACTAATGCTTGCTCTGCCTCTAAAGCCATCTTTCTGTCTGCACCCCCCACCCCCAGAGTTTGTCCCTTTCTCTCATCTTTCTGCAAAACCACCCACGTTGCTTTCCTGTGGTGCATTTGTAATCCCGAGAAGTGAGAAGGAGGAGGAGGAGGAGGAGGAGGAGAAAGAGCGGTGAGGAGAATGGGTTCTACTGTTCCGCACTGATGGTATTTTGTGTTTAAGTGGGGGGCAGAATGTTCCTGCCAGAGTGCTGCTGATGCTGAACGGGACTGGCAGGTGGATTATACCTTGTACCACTTTGTCCCTGGACAAATTTAAAGGCAGCCCAACAACCAGGCACCATGGGAGAATGTAGGTACGAGGGAGGCTTGGTCCATCTTTTTCTCCACTCCCTCTTTTCTTTTCCTCTTTTCCTAAGGCCGTGCAACTTTTATGACAACTTCTGTGGTGGATATATCTTTTGTACACAACCTGTCTAGTTTCACTTACTGCTTAAACTGTCTTTCCAGTTATAAAAAACGCTAACTTCCGCTTGGTTTGTAAAAAAAACAAACAAGTGAGACACCACTCTCTACTCTGTTCCGAGCATCTGCTTGGCTGTCTATATAAGAGCTTGTGGGGGCCCGAGATCAAGTAGCAGCATATGAACATGATAGTGATGAACAAAGCTGAAACACTTTTAGTGCCCTTCATACACAAGTACTACGCATCAAGTGTTAAACATTACCAACATCCAAAGATATTCAGGAATTGAGGCCATTATAGTGAGATGAAACAACTCCTGTAATGTAAGTGCTTTTTGTGATGCTTCAGGCTGGGAATATATTTTAAACCAAGTGAAACTTGTTCATTTTATTTTATTTCATTTGAATCTATTTTAGGTTTTATAACCATCACATTCAATTACCCCAACAGTGTGTTGTTCAAATAAACTCACATGACAAACATTTGTTTCCATGAAATTGACATGAGTAATTATACATTCATTTAAAGCTGGGGTAGGCAAAGGAGGTATTGGAAAATAATTTGAAGTAACTAACCTGCGATTGGCCAAAGTCTCCCGTCACAATTTAGATTTTCTGAAGACTGAAAACAGAACTGAGAGGAGGGGCTGAAGTAGAGGTTTGCTCTCAGACCACTTAAATTACTTGTTATGGTAATGGTTATTATGGATGTTTTGCCCACTGACACCAAAAAAATGGTGCCTACCCAACCTAAACCAAGAATGTTATTCTATGTTATAACAATACTGATGCAATGTACTTAACAAGTTTACAAGCGTAACAACTTCTAATTATGTCAAACAGACTGTTAATTGTTTGGGACTGTACAAACAAGCCAAAACAGAAAAAAAGGAAAAGATAAAAAGAAAGAAAACTATTGGCTATCCCTCCGAAGGGGATGCAAATTCCCTTTAGAGGAGCTTTGTCATTATGAAAAAAAGCTTTTGAATTTCAGATGTCAGATATAATGTCACGTCAGATTATTCATGACAAACAGCTTGGGACAGTCAAGGCACAAACAAAATGATCATTAAAAAATAAAAATAAAATGTACTTGGTGAATATTAAGATCACCAGCCCATGTTATCCATACCAAACACCAATTTTGATACTATTTACAGCCTTTTTTTCAATGCATTTACATTCTGTTATTACCTTTCTATATATTAGTTGTCATGGTTACTGGTGAGGTCTGCCATGAAATCACCACTGTTTGTAAAATATGTCCGATAAAATGTTTTAATTATACCATGTAGAGAAGTACAAGTACAGTTTATTTTAGCATTGTGGATAAATCATGTGAGGCAGAGATAATGGGCCACTCAGGGGGGAATCAGCTAAACAGCTAAATTATATATGATTAAGAAGAAAACTTATTAGAACATGCATTTTATACATTCATGCATTAGTCCGTTATTTGACTATCATAATTAGATTCATGCAGTTAGTAAGTACACAAACATAATTGGAAAACCTGAACTCTGCTCTATGAGATGCTCTTGCCGCACTTCCCCTGCTGTTAGTCAATGTGCACACATATACTGTAATTATATCTTTCCAAAAAGTCCATTCCCCGACGGGTAACAGAAGCTTTTGGGGAAAAAAGAAGGTTTCAAATGCTTGATTAAATACATGACAACTAAACAGCAAAGGAGAATTTATCACTTTCGTACCTGTGTATGTGCTGGGATTTATGCAAACCAACAGCTGTGTGAACGGATATACAGTAAACAAAACATTTTTTTCTCTCTTGCTCTCATCCTTCCATCCTCTCTCTCTCTCTTTCTCTCTCTCTCTCTCACACACACACACACACACACACGTACAGTAAACTCTCTTCTCTTACTCTCTATCTTTATCCTTTTGGTATAAGTCCAGCCCCTGGTGGCCTGCTCCCTGTGGGCTCTGTCTAACTCTCCATATTGACTTTGTCCTGTCTCAGGAGATGATCTTGTCTCCCACAGGAATCCCACTTTTTATGCACACACACATGCACCCATGAACTTATCACAAAAACACACACACTCTCTCACACCCACTAAGTGTACTGTAAATTCCTGGTGGATTCAATGCCATACCACCTTACATTATGGCAGTATGACAGTAGGTTCTATTACAGTTATTTTACAGTCTTTTAAAAGCATAGTGTGCAGTTTTAGCATATAACCCTTATTAAAAAATAATCACTTAATATGTGTTTATTAATTTGACTAACAATGGAGCATTTGCTGCATGTCAGCATCCTTTCACTGAGACACTGACAGGCAGTGAGTACTTGGAAGTTTAGTAAAATGTCAGTGCCACAATTCTCCAACATGATACGGTAACTATTACATTATCTATTTAATGAAAAATTATAGTGTGATTGATTTTTGCTTGTCATAGATGTTGTTTAGTAAAAACATATTAAAGATGGAAAATAAAGCTCTCTGCGGTAACGAGCTTACTAACAGTCAAACACTCAAACATACGTATTTGTACCATTGACTCATCTCATAGCTTTAACACAGCTAATAGGCTACAATAGCTTCTTTTAGTTTGGACTTTTCCAGCTCTCCGTCCCCTCAAAGGTCAGTACTGTCAAGGCGGCTTGATATTGGTAAACGGTGTGAATTTGCGGGTCAAAGTTGAAGTCAACACAGAACATTCAAGCGGATTAATTTTGCCTCCTCGAGTGGATCCTCTGACCTCGCTGATCCTCTAAAGATTTCACCATTTTAAATCCTGGTGTGTCCAGGCCTTTAAACTGGGCAAAGTTACTCTTTAAATGTCATCAGTTCTCGCCATTTCTTTGCAAATTCTTTGAAGAAAGCATAGTACATAATTTCACAAATTAAATAACACTAGCTTCTCCAAAAACATGAAATAGTCTATTGCTGAGAAAGAGAACACAACTGAATGTTATAAGACCAAACACTGAATGGAAGCATACTTGTTTTTGGTTGCAGTGACTTTCCTCTCTTACCCTCTCCACCGCCTCCATCATGAACACGTAGCTCATAAATACCATACATTCTGTCGCCATGAAAATGATCTCGTTAATATTAATGAGTGTAATTAGAGCAAATGATGAGGGGGTAGGGCCATTGGCTCACTCATTAGCTCCATCCTACACAGCTGGACTCCATGTTATAATGTAAGACCTGTTTACTGATGCACCTTTGTTTGTGTGTGAGTGTATTCCTGTATTTCTAGAGAACCTTGCTTATTTTCAACTCACCAAACTGAATGTATTTTTTGCCAAGTCAGATTATTTTGGCTGGTTCTCACATCGCCATGGGACTATTTACAGGTATGAGATACAGGAACTTCTTCTGTTAGATGTACTGCTACAAAAGGGAGTTATATTAGGCTGAAAGGCGATTAGCAGCATTTGTAAGCTGTAAATGAGGAGTTTTTATCAGCACATGTGTTTTCACTTGTGGTGTGAGTGTAAATAAGGTAGTATTATAATAAGCAACCACGTTACTAATAACTAAAAGAGTTTTTAAGACAAACAAACAAACAAATAAACTATGGCTAAAATGTCTGCTACTTTTTTATATTCCAAGAAGAAAAGTCTCAAAAATCAACAGCAACCACTTTTCTAGCAGTGTCTACAAACAATGGTGTGGTAAAATCATTTTTTTATTATTATATTTTTAAATATAATTATGTTTATGTAGTGATAAAAGGGTTAGGGCAAGGAGATTAAATGAATGTTGTCAAGAGAGCGTCCTCATAAAGATAATAGTACAAGAATATAAGTGTGTGCATGCTTTAGCATTCTCTCTGGGTAATGTTACGTATAGCTGTGGACTGGGAGGCCATTTTGGACAGATAAGAGGAAATGCAAGAGTTATTGATCCATTTTCTAATTGCACAGCGCTCAGTGAAAGCTTTGTCTGTGCCGTCTTGGAGCTGTTTAGGTTTAAAGACGATGTTCAGAGTGTGATTCACAGCCCCACCATTTACGGACTGAAGACCTGTTGAGATGGTGCAGCTTTTCAAGAGCCTATTGGAATGCTGGTGCTGCTATTTCTCCACATGAAGAAAAATCCAAAAAGCAAAGGGCACTTTGAAAGGACTACAAAGTGAATTGTCACCTTGGCATACTTGCTTGGAAAAAAACACTTTAGTGGTTGACATCAATAAATCATTCCCACATATATTTTTTAGAAACTGGTATAATTACAAAGACCATTGCAGAGGAAATTGGCAGCTTCTCTCTGTACACTCTATTTTATGTCTACCGTCATGGCACCAGCTAAAATTTCAAGGGAAATCTGTTCACTTTTTGGCAATTATGCCTTACAATTTTGGCCTTCAGGACACAGAGTACTGCTGATTTGCGAGCCTATGATAGTTAATTGCATTCACCTGACATCCCAGGTGTAAAATACTCCCTGATACAACAGCTAGAATTAAAACCAGCAGGAGTCTGGAGTCTGTGTCCTGAGGCCTGCAATTTAGAATGACTGCTCTTTTGCAGATTGTTTTATACCACAAAATAGAAAGAGTGTGTTTTTCTTCCAGCACAAACAAGATCTTTCAAAAGGTTCAGCCTGGCTGTAGTAAAAGCCATATGATGGTGAATCTTCAATATGTTCAATACGTAATTGAGTAAAAGATTATAGATGCCCTCATATAAACCATGGTTCATATGTTTACTGTAATTATACTTAAGCATGTGATTCGTAGGTATAATTACTTAGACAATTACATATTGATGTTTAAAAATACAATGAAAGCACATTTACATACTTCAAAAGTATCTAATTCCGCTCACCAAAGGAACACACTACAATGGTGGGCAGCCGCTTCAGTGTACAACTCAACATTATAATTAGCTTCACAACAGTGCTCCATTACAAAACCAGATAATATAAATCTGGCAAAACCCCATTTTTGGACACAACACATTTCAGCCCTGGCCTTTAAAGTGCTATATCCACAGTAAGTGCTCACACAAAGTGTTGTTTCCATTGGGACCAAACCTCTGGCCTCAGTTTAGACTCAGAGAGATTTGAGGGGAGAAGGGTTTGCTTGCCTGCCGGCGTGCATGCAACACACAATCACCTGATTTGAGGCTTTACCTTTCCCTCTTCCATCTATCAATTGGGACGTGCCCTTTGCACCCTCAAATCAGTCCAGCCTGGTCCCATTACACCACAGTTTATCCATTTTTCAGGGAGGAAAAAGGCAGTGGTAGAAAATGAAGAAATGTTTCAAAACTTGGGCTCACAATTTGTTACTGTGGACGTGATAAATATTTTCGAGTCATTACAGCTTAAATGTATATGTCAACCTGTGGGGTAGAAGTGGATCTATCCCTTGTAGTCACCTCTTTTTTTCAGTGAGAATTGTGTAGAGTGTACACTTCTCCAGGTACAATGGTGTGTATACCCAGCTAACATGTCTGCGTTTAACAGCTGGGGCTGAAATGGTCAGTGTTGTGCACCCCAAAAGGGCTAAATGTGCATCAAAGATCTAGACTTTTGCTTAGACTGCTGGTAGACAACTAAATATTTAAATATGTTGGACGCTTTAAAATGTTAATAGACAGCATAGAACCATTTGTCCACCACTGCTGCAAACTGGTTTTGATGGAATTTGGTGGTAAAAAAATAGGAAAAGCAAAATTAACACACTAGCCTAAAGCAACCTATGTTCATCCCATGTGGTAACCAGTTTCAGTAATCAGTTTTGCCCATGAGGTTCCAACTTCTTACCCTAGGCTCAATCATTAGCCTACATTTGTAAGTGGACTCAAAATAAGGACACATATGGGGCCTTAGCATTATTGCTCACTTGGTCCTTACTTGCCACGACACATACATGCCCTCACATGTACCCATTCTGCCTTTTTATGGCTCATCCATTTGTAAAATGTCACATCTGACTTCTCCAGTTCCCTCGTCTTCCCTCTCCTCTACCTGTCAGACAATGTGTCCAGTCCGTTTTTTTATAGGCTCACAGCCGTTTCCTCTCCAGTTTGCATGTGTTGGCCTAGCTCCATGTTTGCATGTTCAAAGTGGTGTCAGGAGATTTTTAATCCACACTATCATCAAGATGGACAAGTAAATGGAGGTTATGGAATTAACCAAACATGAGGAATCGTGTGGATTACTGCATGGATTACTAGTGCCAAAAGGGAACCATCAAGTGGGCCAATAGTGTTGTAAAGACTGATCTATAAAGGCAAAGAGCGACAACAGATGATTTAGAACCCCTGGATTTTGACAATCTTCAGAGGACAACGTAGATTAATAAAAACGTTATTTATAAGAAAATAAATTTAATTCAGATTATTTAGTCACAGAGCGAAATGTATTTCTGCTTTGCTAGGTGTCTGTATTTCTATCAATATTTACAATATCTTGAAATCAATAATAAATTAATCTACACTTTAATACATTTTAATATGTGATTTAACCAAACAAAATCTAATTTTACTTGACATGTGAGATAACCTACTATTACTGCTACTCTGCAAAGCTACTAGTCTAGGGGAGTAAGAGTTTACACGTTGTTTTAATTTTAACCTCCATCTTTACTTGATTTTGCTTCTGTATGAAAAATACCAAGATGTTGGTTCATTAAAGTGGATATTATTCAATTGCAAGTTACAACTAGGGAAAATCAGCAAGCACATTTAGTTTTAGCTAGGCTAAGGCTAGCTGTGTCTGTCTCCCCAGCACAATTTTGTAACACTTTTGCAAGATGTATCACATAATTAATTTTAGAATTACTACATTTTTATAAAATGTTCTGGTTTTTTTATATTAAAACTTATGTTCCCCTTAATTATCACAAACTGCATTTTGGCCTTGTTTAGCAGTGCACTGTTGAACTTGAACTTGAATATTAAAAGCACATTAAACTTGAAACTAATCTTAAGGTGAAAGGGTCTAATGTGATCAGGTTTATTAGGTACATCTAAACATTTTAACTATTACAATTAGTCTTAGGCTTTGAAACATCAAAGATACACATTATGACAGCACAGCTTACAGCTGATGGTCAGGTTAAGATGGCAGCTCTGTTATTAACATGGAAACTGCTGATTCAATTATTTTGAAAAGCACTGAATTACTCACACTATCCTACTAATACAAGCAGTACAACAACAGGAGAGCACTTCAGCAGACATTGGTGTTTTGAGAGGTTTATTTGTGCGTGTGTGTTCTGTAGTTAACAGTGGACCACACAAGTAGAGAAATAGAAAGGAAACAAACACACTTACTGCATCACACATCAGCATCCCACTTACATAAGTGAGAAATCAAGGTCTGCCGCATTTCTCCACAGTGACATTCTGACAGTTACGTACCTCTGCTCCCCCCCTCACCATCTCTCTGAGCGGATTATTACTACAGAAGGACACTTTGTAGCTAACTTAATCAGATGAAGTGAGTCGGCGAATGAAAAGCAACTAAAAAGAGAGAGAGAGAGAGAGACAAGAGAGAGGGGGAGCAAGAACACACCACATTAGTCCACATATGATTTATTCCCCCTCTAGGTGAAGGAGACACTATTTGTAGTCATTTGCCTTTATTTTTATCCCAGATTCATCTTGCCTTCACATGCCTGTCACCACCATACTAATGTTATTTCGGCCATGTGATGTCCCATAACTGGCTCTTATAAAAATTGGCCCTACGTGACAGCAGAGGATGATGCATGCAGAGGAGGGGGAGGGGTTCTATTTTACTTCATTCATCTGATTTTGTTCTTTTTTTTTAACAGGGAGATTAAAAGGTTCCCCTGGACAGGATGGTGTGAAGGGTGGGGATAATGATGTCTGTCCTACTGAGGGCCACGCTAACACTCACGCATGTGCACACACACACTTTTATGTGCGTGCGCATTTAACAGAAGGCCTGGCTATTTTTTTTTCTTTTTTTTCTTACTGGCAAGGTGAGCCAGTGATGCTCCAACCCAAGGACAAAGACAACTGTGACCACAATCTCCTCGCGGGGCTTTGCAGAACAATTAGATGAGAGCGGAGGGTGACTGCAGTTGTGTTTCAGGACAGTACACACACACACACATACACACGCATAAAAACACACAGCACAGATAAGGACAAAGGGCATGTGCAAACTGAAGTAGACACGTGATGCACAAGCACATACTAGAAGAATTGTTCAACATTATTAGAAATATGCTTATTTGCTATTTTGAGTTAGATGAGAAGATTGATACAACTCTCATGTCGATACGGTCAGTATGTATCTGGAGTAAGCAGCTGTTTAGCTTATCTTAGCATAAAGACTGGAAACAGGGGATAACAGCAAGACTGGCTCTGTCCAAAGATCTGTGTTCCAGCACAAAAAACTACATTCAAAAACAACAATTTGCAGTTTATAGTACTGTGGGACCCGCCAGACAACCAGCAGAGACTCCAGGAAGTTACTGGTCCTGACCAAGATATTCGACCTGTTATTTTTATACATTATTATTATTAAAAATGACAATTTGGTTTCTGTGCAAACCAGATATAACATGTTAATTTGTGAGCTTTACAGGTGCTGGTAGGTGGATTGTTTTAGCTTTGGACAGAGCAAAGCTGGCTGTTTCTCCCTGTTTCCAGTCTTTATGCTAAGCTAAGCGAAGCAGCTGCTGACTCGAGCTCTGGCTGTCCTTCTCAGACAAGGCAAGTCTTAGCCTAGCGTTAGCTATACGGCTACATGGCAGGGATAGATTGAACAAAGTTGAATCCACACACCACTCAGTCGACTCCCGTGGCTTCACCTCTCATAACAGGCGAAAGCACTTTACCTTACCAACAAACACAAACCGAGAGCGTCTTTTTTCAGAAGATGCGACCGTAAAATTCACTACCAGATCGCCAGAGTCAGCTAGCCGCCTGGAGTCATGACAGCCCTGTAAACTGCGGCAGATGTCACAGTGTAATAATTCACAACATTTTATGGGACTATCAAGATACAAGACCACTAATGTAGCCACCTTTCACCTATGTTAGTTTCTGGCTGAAAATAACCTTTTTGTACACATTTTAACTACATTCCAGCTTATACTTTTATTCCTCTTTTCTTCTTTGTTCTCCTCCACGCCGGGTCCTCGCATTCAGCTGGTGCATCCATCCAGCTGAGTGCACCCAGCTGCACGGCAAATTACAGGTGGGGATTTGGAACGGTACACAACAACTAGACGCATACATTATTAAATGAACCCATGTTCAGATGAAATTGCTAAGCCAGCCAATAAAGGTAAATTACCAAAGACAAAATGTGGCGACAAAAAAGAGATAGGGCCCTGCCCGAAATTGCATTGCATTAATGAACAACATCATTTCTGAAAATGGAGAGGAAACACGGAGTTGCACCGTATCAGCACAAGACAGAGCGAGGGGACGAGAGAGAGATGGAACACAACATTGACTACCTAATTATGCATTTTATCATTTCAGTCACAATAGAGTGCCTCCCTTCTTTAGTTGCCCAGTGTACTTGTGCAGCTGTTCCTCCGCTGCTTTAATGAGGAAGATAAAGAATAATCACAACCATGTTATATTTACATCTACCGACCACCAAATTGCTTCCCACTGCTTCACACACATACAGCACCCCCAATCATGTGAAGGCCAAATAGTCACAGTTGCCACTTTCTTTTTTTCGCAGTGACATAGAAGAATGTGTGAAAACAATGCAGTCCGGCTTGTTTTTAATCTGTCATTAAAGCGTACATCCGAAGTGCGCTGGAAAGTAGCCAACATGAGCTTAATAGCGTGATACAAGGCAACGGGTAATTGCTTTCACTGTGTCGGTGCTTGTGTTTTGATACTGTAGAAATAAAGACTAGTGCAGATCACTCTCTTATTGGCTTTCCCCTCACGTCCCTGGCAGTCAGAGCTAGCACAGATCCTTGACTCCCGGCAGAGCTGTAATATCATGTTGTCGGTCCATCACGATGCCTTGCATCCATCCATCCGTCCATCCATGCATCCAACAAAAAAATGGGGCCCCAACTATCTGATTCCCTTGGGCACTTAAAGAGGGGAAAAAAGTAACTGTAATCACAAGGAAGAGATGAAAGGAAGATAAGTGGGTGCAGGAGAGTGGAGGAGAAGTACACTGCAGAGTTCAGACACCCATCATATGGAATCAGCACCTCGTGAGTAATGGGGGTTAAAAAGGGAAAGCACTCTCTCTCCCAGTGCCAGATGGGCTTGTATGTGTTGGATCGGAGTGAGCGAGTGAGCGAGCGAGTGAATGAGTGAACACTCAGCCCGTCTTGGCAGGCCCCTCCATCGGCAGCAGAAATCAAATGGCACAGGGGACTCCAGAGATGATTGGCCCACCTCGTCTGAACTTCCATCAAGAAGCTGGCAATAAGAGCCACTTTACCATCCAGAGCGGACATGTTTCTCTGACGCTGTCATAGGCCGACATTTGGACAGATGCAGGGAATTACTGAAGATAAAGCCGTCTTTTTACATAGCGCATCTTGATGTCCTTGATGACGTCTGAAATGCTTGGAGATGACAAGTGATGTCTGTTTTTCCTGAGGTGATTTCAAGGAAACTGCAAAATGAAGTGAAAAAACAGTTCACGCTTTCATGACAACATCTTTATTGGGCCTATGTCTGCATAGTTCCCCCCCTGTATATTCTTAGATAGTTTGCGCTGTAAATTACCCTCCAGTTTATTGGCATTATTTATCCCATTTTTAAACTAACATGAAAGCCAAAAGGTGCAAAACATGGTGACCCACTCTAAAACAATGAATTTTGTTTGTTATACACTCACTTCCAATTGTTAAGGAGTGACCTGTGACCTATCTCACTATTGTCACTCTATATGCTGTAGTTTTCAGCCAGAACCAGTGCTGATAGCAAAAAAATAACAGGAAATGAAACAGTAGTTAATATATAAATGGTAACTGAGATAATACAAGCCTTCTACAGCTTTGTTCCGGCTGCAGATTTAAATAGAATATTTTACGGTCACTTAATCATGTAAACAGGCATGTCAGTCAACAGTTGTCACTGCTGCATGCTATGTTGTGTTAAGTGATAACTGCATATTAATTGTTATACCCTTTTACATTGCACGACTGAGCTATGAGTGATTTGATTTCTTACGCTGTAGCAATCTGTGACCTCCCTAATACAAAGTGACATTGACTCTGATGCTCTTTGTTGTCAACTGATATGACACAACACTGATTCATACTGTATGTGATGAGCATACAGGGAGATGGGGCTCTAAAGGATCTAAAATTGCTGACTGGATACAGAACAGAGCTAGCAGAGTTTTCCACCTGTTTTTCTGCAGATTCAATTTGTCTCAAAAGCCTGGAAAAGAAGGCAAAATTGACTATTTAATTAGTGTTTACTCTGATTTCTCCAGTATTATATAGTAACTGGCAGCAATATGTAAAATTTATTTGATTATGAAAATGTTTCAAATTGGATTTCCTAACTTTTGGACTTTCTTGTGTTACTGTTTGAAAAAGTATGTGCAGCATTCTGGATCTGGCTTATAAGAATATGTGAAATCTTTTAATCCCACGTGGGCTGTGTCTAGTTGTATGCATGACACGGTATTTAAAACTTCATGTGTTCATTATTTTTAATTAATTCTTCATATGATTTGTTTTTAAATTATGTTTTCTTTCTTTTTTTTCAGTTTACTGTTTAGGTTAATTTTTTACAGTTTCTTCCGTTGCCACAGCGAGTTGTAGAAGAAGAGAGGTGAGAGCATGAGCAGCAACAGATTATAAAGCAGTGCAAAAATACCTAAGCTATGGGTCACCAAGATATAAAAAGACAGATCCTACAGATAGATAATTTAACTGTTATGCAACCACAGTGTTTCAGCCATAGTTAAGACTACTTGATGCCCTCCTGCTGGTGTAAATTGTAGCCTCGGCCTTGAGGGGGTTCATAGAAGCAGTAATTATTAATTAATTGTTCATAGCCCGTAGCCTAGTGAGCAGACATAGCCCTTTGGACATGCGTTTACAGCGTAACTTCTCTCCCAATTAGACCAGCGAGGTGGAGAGGACGACAGCACGGACCATCAACCATGCCAGCACCGGTGAGCGGGCTTGTGGGAAACAGGCAGGCAGGCGTTTAGGAACACTGTGGGTGTGAGGAGCCAAAAAGGCTGCGCCGGCCCCACTCGCCGACCCTCAGCTGCTGACGACTATAGTGTCAGAGATGAAGACATAAAGAGAAAAAAGAAAAGGAGAGCAAAAGGGAGAGAAGCTGCCTTTGTTAGTATTTACTTGTGCTGATTTATGTGTGAGTACATATATGTAAAGTCTCAATTTGTGTCAGCCTGTGTTCTAAGAGGATGTAAAAGACAAGGTGGGAGTGAGTGACAGTTGAACGGAAACATATTAGCTCTTGAAGATTTACAAGGCTGAGATGTTAGGATGACTCTGATGGGCTTAACAAGTGATTGGTGTGCTGGCCTTGCTGAGAATCCTGCTCTATCAAGAGCTCCGTAATATTTCAACACAAGAGCCTGATGGCTCATTTGAAAGCCAGACGCAGCGCATGAAGTCAATCTACCGAGCCAACATCCCTCTTCATAAACACTTATTACAGAGTTGATCTTCAACTGAATCATTTGGCATTGAATCAGCACAAGAATTATACATTCATTATTTTTTTCCCCCCTTACAGAACAAAATCACACGTGACTCACTGTTGCTTAGGTAACATCAACTTTCTGCATCAGAACAAAAGCAGAGCATTAAAAGAGCAGAAGAAAACGAGCCAAAGTGACTGAAAGCTTCAGGTTAGCACAGGTGGCATTTCTAATCTGACTGCTTTTCATTATATTCACATATGTTTATCAAGCACTTTTCAAGAGAACTTTACTGGCCTCTTTCTCATTCGACTCGGATTAATTATAATGAAACACAGGGCGCAAGATGCACAACAATGGGGCATCAATAACCTCTGACGTTATCATCAACTCAGAACCTTGGAACACCTGGGTCCACTTCATCACCTTGCGCCTGCAGATTTATGAATACAGAATGCAACGGGTTTCTGGGCAGGGATATGCGGATAATGCAGCTTCATTAAGAGAGAGCATAACGGCTCGCCTGAATGCATTATGGCATCTGTATGAGCTTTATCATCTGACATATTAAATATTTACAGCCAGTGTATGTATATGGAATTACTCCTGCACACACACATCCACTGGACTACTTATTCATCTTGGGGTGCATTAACATCCATCATTTTAGACGCAAAAAGAAATGGCAGTTCTGTTTTAGCTAAAATGATCGCGGGCATCAAAGTAAAACATGAGGTTATACTTTAGCTCAGTTTCTAGCCATTTAAAGTCTGTGCAGGCATAGTGGTAACAATATGGAGAATTACATAACCTCAATGTTATTTGTGGATGTTGATGTATGTGAAAGGTCATTTCAAAATAAATGTCATGAATTTCAAAATCAATGTAATCAGTCTTTGACTAAGGTATATGAGGAAAAAAAGGATGTCTATTAATACATTAATTCAGTGTATACATACAATATATGTTGTGATTGCAAGTCATTCTTTAATGAGACATTTAAAAAACAGGTCGTTCTTTGAAGAACTGTGAAAATCGATTTTCCTCATTGAGGAATTCAGCAGGGAGAGAGGCTACAAAGCAACATAATGCAAGGTTAATGGAAGGAAAACTTACTGTAACTCTGCCACGGAATAAAAGCCAGAGCACGACACTTTGCATTATTTCTATGCTAATGTGCACCACTTCGTCAGCTATTTCACCCTACGGGGAAAACACAAGACTTCTTTGTATTATATTTCTGCTTGTCATACTGCAAAACACAAATTTGTCTCAGTCTTTCTGTGTGTGTAAACCCACAAAGAAGCTGTTTTGATACCAGTCACTCTGGGAGAGAGAGCGCCACATTAATATTCCCAAAAATTCAGAGGACCTGAAAAATAAAGGAGGATAATAAAAAAATAAATAAAAAACATACAGACACTCGTTTGGGACTTTGGTTCTCATTCTATCTCATACTGTGTAAAGGCGATGGCTCGACAGTTGGTGCAAGTTGCTTCAGTAATGTTCAGAGAGTGTAGGAGTGAAGAGATTTGAGAAATCAGCAACGGAAAAAGTCGCTTTTTCTAACTCTCACTCATGACTTTTTGTTCCGAGTTTCTGAGTGATCCTGTCATTTTTAAAGAAGTAACAGAAACACCAGTGTAAGGGAATGTTGTCAAATTACTTGCTTTTGTGATGTAAATAAAGCAAAAAAAAAAACTAGACAATAACTTAAACCAATTGTGTTTCTACAAATACTATTAAATATTCCCCAAATTATTATGCTACCTACCTGATTTGTTTAAAAAAAAGATGTAAGCCTATCTAGCAGATTAAAAAAAAAGTTGGCTTTAAATGATGCAACATAATTTGAGTGCTTGGAGTTCCTAAAGCTCTTAAATTAAAATCCTAGTAGTAAAAATGCAATCTTTAAATATCACTGCCTGGAAGCACAGACAGACCTTTATTCATCACACTCTAACACTTTATTCTGTGACCTAATTCACAAAGGGAATAAAAAATAGATTTCTTGCGTCCAGAAGTTGTCTTTTTATTGTTAACCTATGCCATCAGGTTTAGTGTCACAGTGTCCCATCTGCACAGTGAATATTTTTACTTTTTGCCTGCAGTATAACCCTAAAATCTGTCAGTTGCAGCCATTTGAAAAGGTTTTGTTTTGTTATTTTGTCTACTATCTATCTTGTCTTTTTGGTTGTTTTCTGCTTATATAACCAAATAACTGCAGTTATTTCAGTTGAAATTATTTTGTGAATGCATTTCCCAAAACAAATGGCAACAGGATGCTAATAGATGATTCACACCTCCCATGATACAACACAGATACTGGCTCGTTTTGCATCAGACTGATGCCAAAATGAATAAAATACACTATTTGGACACAATTTCACTTTTTACAAAATTATTTCTGATATGGGGAAAAAAACAAACACAAGGAGAGTTGTGCATTCTGGGTGTGATTGGTATATAAAAAGCACCATGTGATTTGTGTCCCGCTCCAGTTTAGAGGCTACAGCCTCCAAACCAGCACACCCAAGGAGAAGCAAGCCACCTCAGGCTGCGGTTCCCATCTGCCTGCCCCTCTTTTCCCTTTGACAAGGCCGCATCAGTCTTCAGTCCGTGCTGTACATGTGTGTATGTGAAACAGAAAGAGAATAAAGGGCCAAGAGAATGACAAAATAAAGAGAAGGAGCGACATTACAGATTCACCACTGGACCGTCTTTTCCAGTCCCGGTCCCTCTGGACAACGCTGCCGTAGCGGCTAGCTTGCTAACTGGCTGCCGGAGCTGACATGACATGTTTCCCCAACAGACCGCGGCCCCCTCCCTTACTCCCTGGATCAAATCAAACCAGTGGGCTGATGCAGTATGATTGGAGCTCTGGTACTGTCTAATAGCCCAGAGACTGAGCCTGACGCATACTGTTGTTTCTATCACTGTCTGATTCACTGCAACAATTCCTCATATGTAAGCTACCCAGGGATGTGCATCTAGCGGGATGAGTGTAATTTTTATAGTTTGCAATGCAGCCTTATAGATATGACACAAGTTACGTGTTAGCGGCGGTGAAAAAAGTACTAAAATTCTTTACTTAAGTAAACGTAGCAATACCTGTGAAACACTGTGAAAATACAAGTAAAAGTCCTGCATTCAAAAGCTTACAAAAATATTGTCAGTAAAATGTACTTGAAGTATCAAAAGTAAAAGTACTCATCATGCAGACAAAAAGACTCCTTTGGTGGGGTTGTATTATACATACATACACTACCGTTCAAAAGTTTGGGGTCACATTGAAATGTCCTTATTTTTGAAGGAAAAGCACTGTACTTTTCAATGAAGATGACTTTAAACTAGTCTTAACTTTAAAG
>JAVQJL010054950.1:0-11462 GCA_036024295.1 Nannoperca obscura | reverse complement strand
ACACACACACACACACACACACACACACACACACACACACACACACACACACACACACACACACACACACACACACACACACACACACACACACACACAGGTAAGACAGACACGTTGCGTAAAGTCATCTGATCGAGCGTCACTCCTGTGACTATGTGATGTGTGCATGTGTCCTTGGTGGAGGGCACGTCATCTCACCCTGGATGTAGGATTTGGGAGGAGTGGCACTGTTGTACTTGAAGTGATCTAAGACGGCGGTATCCCGAGAGAAACACAGCAACACCTGGGAACACACGGGTTTGATAGTGAACATGGTCTCTCACACACACACACACTTTAACAACAACAAAAAAAGTGCTGTCCTCTTTTACTCTCTCTCTCTCTCACACACACTCAGTTTTCATGTGTGCCTTTGATGCTTTCCCATTACCATTTCATAACCACAGACTAGTTTTAAATGCAGAAAAGGCCAAGTACATGGTATTTTCCACCTCCACTAGTGACTGACTATCCTAAATGGCACCCATATTGCTCTTGTTGAGTAATAATTAAGACTATCATTCAAGATTTGCATCCCAAAAAAAAAAAAAAATCTAACTAGGCTTCTTGTATAGAATTAAAAGATGTCTCTCCGTGACCATGGGGATTGTCCGTGTTGTTGCCCCATAAACCCTGTGCATCATAGTGCATCACAAAGGACACATTTCATTCTCATTATTCTCTGTATCAAAAGGTTGGATGGGCTTCATTACAGGCAAGAAGAAATATCCATCTTAGGTTATTCTGTTATAAAGCTCTACTGTTGTTCCAAACGACCACGCATCTCTTATGTCACTTAAATCCAGTAACTACAGGAAACCATCCAGTAACTACTGAACCGTAGACATCCGTCATGTATGATCTAATGTCGGCAGAACTGGTTTCAGGTACTTTGCACCTTTTAAACTGAATGAATGACTTTCCTTGTTTATTGTGTAGTCATGTTTCTGTTGGCTGAATGGAAAAAAAGATGTTGATCTCAATGACACTGCCTGATAAAAAAAAGATGAAATATGTATGGCTTGCATGTACAATGTGTAATTGTATCCTATCCTAACAAGTAGTTAACACACTTTTTGAATGTTTGGGAGCTGGCGGTTTCCTTGAGTGGCACTGCTTCCTCTTGAGTGAGATTTCTATTAAAGCAGCACACCTGGAGCGCAGGTTTCAGGATGTACTGACATAGACCGTAACCTGCTCGTTCCGGAAAATGACACTAGAAGTGGGAGCTCTTTCCGCTACAGTCCCATTTCTGTCTTTTTGAGAAAATATTTCATTTCCACCGGCCACTTAAGATGAATAACATGAGGACCTGCAGCCATTCATACGAACTGATTAATAGGAGACCACAAAAAAGAATGATAAATGAGGACTGTAGCTGCCCCCCGTCTGACCTTCAAGTGTACTTGCTGGGTACAAAAACAGGGTGGTCTGAGGACTTTTATCAGGACAAAGTCTAAAAAATGTTGTCCATCTTTATAAATCATATAAAAACAGGTGAAAATAGGCTACTGTCCCTTGATGTCACAGCTCAGTACATGTTGTATTCTGAAAGAGCAGAAAGGCATTTTATTAAGTGTAAACTCTGTCTTGTAGGGGTGGAGACGTATTCCTCATCTATTCCCTACACTGAAAGGTATTTGTTTTAATAAACATTAAAGAAACACATCATAAAACAGCCCCAATGTGACTTTTCTTCACACACTTCTGGGACACTGCACTTCTTAAGTGAGCTTAAGAACTTTCTATACTTTCCTCTCACGTCACTTCTGCAGATCATAACCAGGATCCACGCTCACCCCCACAATGAGTGGATTCTTTCACTGCCTAGTGAGTTTACCATCGGTCAATATTAACAGTGATACCAGAGCTTTGTTCTTGCTACACCTTTGTACTAGCCACCAAGGAGAATGGCATGTTAACAGCCGCTGAATAAACCAGTTGCCAAGTGTATATGCTCGTTTATCAGCTGCGCACCGAAAGCAAACAGAGCAGGCTGAGAAGCTAATAATAACATGCTGTATCCTTGTCCGGGCTGAATATGTAACTGTGCTGCCGTACAGAAACCTTAGCTTGCACAAATGTGGGGCAGTCAAATAATTCCTGGATGACATTTAATCTTTTCATTTTGAACATGCAGTGATTTAGTACTGATGAGAGCCCATGTAACAATGTTGAAACGCTGGCTTCTTAAATAGAGGTGATAAAAAACAGAGTTGTGTGTTCTTCAGCTTCACGCTGTAAGCGATTATCCTACATAAACACATTTCTGACAAAGATGTTCTCCTTGCTGGTCTCATGTGGGCTCAAGTTGGGAAAAGGTGACGAATGTGAAAATGTGATGACAGTGTTGGTGATTTGCACAGAACCTGAACTATAATTGTTGCTTATTTAGGATATTTTTCAGTTATAGGGGGAAAAAAAGATGTGAAATCAAGTTTTCATTGGTTTTAAGAAGGAGTACTGGCATGGTTAGCAATGAGAGATGGAGAGCTGAAGGGTAAGAGAGTGCACCTTACCTGATAGAGGAAATCTTCAAACACAAAGTAGTAGTCATCATTACTGGCGGTGAGCTTCACATCCTGGTGGGCAGGGCAATTGGATTTTAAAACACATGTGCTATAAATGTGTATGCAGGGATTGCGTGAAACTCATCAGAACACACACAAGAAAAGATTTCCAGAAAACAACTCCGGTATCAACGTTTATGTTACGCGGGATGAATGTTTTGGTGGTGGCACTGAATCCAACTGAAAACCAAAGCTTTCAGTATTTGTTATTCGCTTACTGTGACATCTTGGCTATGCAGCCTCACACACATAGAACAGTGACAGTGTAGAGGAGTGTACCTTATAGATAAGGTTGTCCACCAGCAGGTCATGTTGTATGACTCCGGCCGTTAGCTGCTCGTAGTGCATCACATCCTGAAACGGCAGAGATCCAACGACTTTGTCAATGTGTGCGATAACGTGTTGACACAGTGACGTAGGTGTTAATCCTATAACGCAATTTTACGCAGTTCCATTTCTTTGATAAATACGGTGAGTAAAAGATAGCCCTCTTCGCGGATACTGCTGAATCATCTTTATGTATTCTGGCCCAGATGACAGAAAGATAAAAACCAAGCTGGGTATCGGTAAAGGATGGGTATCGTGTTTCCAACCACATGGTTAAACTCAAGCGTGTCTCCGGTTTGAGACAGGTTATCATAAATGAACAAAAGAGCAGGCAACGGGGTGGACGCAGCGACAAAAATGTCCTCTACGACAGTGGTGAAGCACCTTGGCAATGATCAGCGCTGCGGATGTGAGGAGAACAGAAACAGAGATGGTCATTTTGACAGCTGAGTGGAAGATACTTAAAAGAAGTTCTGCTTAAACACTCAAAATTGATAATATATCTCAGAAACGAGGGTCAGGGCAGTTCACTGTTGCTGTATTATTTGTTTAGAGAACATCTGTGCTGGATGAACAGACAAAGGACCTCCCGTTAGGTCTTTTGGTGTTTGTAAAGTGCAATTAACAAAATGCTGATGAAATTCAAAATGCACATACTCGTCCTCGGCCAACTCTGACTGTTTAATGTGTTTGCCCTCGTGCTGTCCGGAGCCGTACACACTCTCCAGACCTCAGTCAGGTGCCTGTGAGTCTCCCTCAGAAATCAATCTTCCCATCGCGAGCATTGTTTTATCGCTTTGGCCTCAACAGGAGACTCCGGGCTCCAGCGTTTACACAGCACTTTTGCCACACAGACAGGCAGCTGCTCTGTTTGGGCTAACTGTGCTAAATCGCCAGCATTTGATTATCATAGCATTTGTACACGCGGGACGAGCCACAGTGAGCTGACATAAACAGGACGCGGGCTAGTACACAGATTATAAATTGTAGGTCAGTTTTATTATTATAATTTTTTTTACTGTACATTGTAAATCCCAAGATCCAAAGTGCAATTACAATTCTCAGCTGAAACAAATACACAAGAGGCCCAAAAACAGACCCGACCATTAACTGCGAAAATGACTGCGGCTGAAAACTGTAGTAATTGTAAACATGCAGTCTGGGAATCACTGCAGCTGTGTGCACGGCTGTTTTATAACAGACACTGACAGCCGCCGCCACCAGGGTGCAACTCAACTGTGTGTTTGTGTGTGTGTGTGTGTGTGTGTGTGTGTGTGTGTGTGTGTGTGTGTGTGTGTGATATAGTACCTGTGGCTGGTTAGTAGAGTTGAGGATGAGGGCCCACAGGTCTGCGCGGAGCCCGGTGGGACAGCCCTGCCTGCTGTACTGCTGCGCTGCTGCACTGTCCTGCTCCACAACCACTGGACGCAACAGAGACAAAAGTCAGGCAGAAAGACATAGAATATAAAGCTGGAGCCAGGTGGTAGCAGTAGTGGTAGGCTTATAATTAGCACTTGTGACCACAGGGGAGCAAAGGTTTGTCAGTCCCACTTTAAAGACAAACCATAAAGCTAAAAACAGTGGAGGAACAAAGAATATATACAATTCTGAAACCTAAATTGCCAACCAAGAATGCATCTGACCAACAGGAATCAACAGAAAGCCTCGTGATTTTCTGGCAGAATGACATAATATGTACAAACAGCAGAGTCATCCACGATGGTACACAGCCAAGTGAATCAACTGGGAAAACAAACACCTGCATGTCTTGAATGCACACAACAAGCAGGCGGTTCCACTCGAAAACTGTTAAGTGGCTTGTTTTCCCCAAGAAAGCTCGGAAAGCGTGACCTCTTTCAACGGGGACTACAAAAACCACTACAAATGTGTCGATTAAAAATCCAGACAAAAGCGCGGGCAACATCTATGCGTTTGCTTGCATCAAACGTACACGCGGGTTCACAATTTCATTCTGTATAAACACACAAAAACAAAGCATTATGAGACAGACGTTCCCATAATGGTGATTATTATTATTATTACACGGCTTTCCAAAAAACACTCAGGCACATGCTGGAAACAATCTCTCCCACATCTCCATGCTACAGTAAATCTCTGTCGTGACAGTAGCCAAAAACACACGGCCCTTGACTTAAGGTGCTGGCCAGTCATAACATAAACAAACCCACTCCTCGTCTCTTAAATTTCCTATTTGAGTGCACTTAACACTTGGCCTGCAGCATAACTCGCAGCTCGGCGGCCAACGCACAGCCGACCAGGGCCTCGTGGCTGTGTGTGAAATACAGCTTGTGTTTTTAAGACTCTTGTCTGATTGGTGTCCATAATACGGTTGGTGTTTGCACTGTGTTCGTGGCAGAGATATGAGATAAGAGTTAGTGTCTCTCGTGCCGACTGAAACACCTGAGAGGGCGGAGAGGAGGATTCACTGATGGCAGGAGCTGACGGTGGGGGATTTTCTGTGCATCTTTGTTAGTCTGTGATTGAGTCAAACAGACATTTCTAAATATACTAGATGTATTATTTCATGCGTTTATACTCTATATACACAACATAGTTCTTTACTTTTCGTAGCAGTGTCTATAATAAGTATTCACCCCTCTCTCTCAGGTATTAATAGATGTTTTTATACTTTGTTGTACAAAAAGACTCTTTAATGTAAAAATAAAACCAAGTCTCTAATGGTCTAAATTAAGTACAAATAGAAAACACAAAACTAAATAACACAGTACAGACAGGCAGGGCTCCTCTACTTAATGTCACGTTTAAGGGAGAAAATATTGACTAAATGCTCACTAATAGTGATCACTAATGAATAATGACAGTGACTGGGTGCTTGGACCCCAGTGAACCCGCTTTCAAGTCTAGTATTTGTACTGTAGATCAGTTTGTAGAGAGAATGTCCCACATTTATGCCTTGGAGGGTTAGAATAAAAGAAAACCATTTGCAGAAAGGAATTGAATAGAAAAACAATTTAAAACCAAGAAGTAAACTAACCTTTTCTCCCGATTTGAACGTAATCGTTTTCAAACAAGTCTGCACAGGGATGAGAAAGAAAGAAAGAGCAAAACAGATGCGTCAATAATCGCCGGGAAGTGGCTCCGTGTTTCAAACTAATGCTATCTCTTTGATTTACAAACACGGAGATGGTGAATACGATTCTATTTAAAGCCGAAACACCAGACTGTAACAATGTCAATATCTAGAGTTAACAGAGATATTGCTGGAGAAAACCCAGACAGCCCTGTGGCACAGGAGAGGAACACGGGCTGATATGAGGCCAGAGTGTGCACACACCATTAAACCCGTTACTGAAACAAATGCATTTCTGTTTTCATTACAGCTAGAATCTAAAGAATCCATGTAAAATAAATGATATCCAATCCGATGATAACCAGTATCACAACTACATTATTCAGCTATGACACGTCCTGCGTGTTGTTATGGTGACAGGAACAGAAACTACTCAACTAGCTGGCTTGTTAAAGGAATAGTTGAACATTTTAGGAAATATGGTCATTGGCTTTCTTGCCCTTCCATGTTTGTCCACTAAATATAAAGCTACTGCCAGCGGCTTGTTAGCTTAGCTTAGCTACAACGTGTTGTTTTTACATTTTACAGTTTTTTGTATGGATCAAACAAACAAGGTACAATGTGTTAATTAGTGATCTTCAGAGGTGCTGGTAGGTTGATTTTTTTACCTTTGGACAGGGCCATGCTAGCTGATTCCCCCCGTTTCCAGTCTTTATGCTAAGCTAAGCTAACCAGTCCCGGACTCCAGCTACATATTTACCGTACAGAGAGTGGTATCAATCTTCAAACTCTCCGGTAGAAAAGAAATGAGCGTATTTTCAAAAAATGTCAATTTACACTTTTAACTACAATGGTGCATGAAGAAGTGCACTATTTGTGACTACCTGGATGGATGTGTGCATGGTCATCAATCCCCAGCTGCCCGGTGGTCAGGTTCAGCTCTGAGTAGGCCTGTCTCTGAGAGTTTCACACACAAAGAACCTCTCAAATCCATTGAGCAGGGCAGCTTAATAGAATATACTGTTATATGCAGTGAACTCATAAGGTCACTAATGGACAAAACACCTGCAGACACACACACGAGCAGACACAACAAAACACACATCCACATTGGTCCCTACCAGCTGTGGGATGTCCCTGACATTGAGGGGAACCCTGATGAGACCCCAGTGGCTCCTGGCGCTAATGTCCTCGATGCTATCATGATTCGGGTTCCGCAAGCTAACTAACACCTGCGTGGAGAGAAAGAATATAGCAATAATCTTCTCTAAGTCAAATGAACTACAATGAATTGTCTGAGCTGCAAGACATCTTACCTCGAGAAAGTCTTTAGGGGCGTAGACAGGCCTGAAGCGACTTAAATCTGTAGATGCACAGAGACATGAATGTACTTCTATAATACATTAACTAATAGCACCACTTACAGAGTGTTACATAAAGCTGCTACATGTACAGAGTGTTTACATTTACAATCTCCAAATAGGTTTAACAGCTGTAAAACCTAGACTACACAAACGAACCCACCCATACAGTCAGTGTGACCAACTTGAACTTGAATATACTTCGTCTGTGACACTTGCCTGGCTGTGCAAGTGTCACAGAATCGTGCTGACTGCTTCAACAGAGTGAAAAGAACAGCAGAGGGCCGCATTAAGTGGGACTTCCATCAAGTGTCTTCGTGGTGCCGTGTCATCCCCAAAAGGAGGGCACCGTAAGGTTTGGACGGAAGGAGGGGTGCTGCTCCTTATCACAGCTCCGTCCGAGGAGTCTGGACAGCTTCTATATTCACAGTCCAGAATGTTTACAGCCGAGGGACGGCACATCCTAAATGTTATTATACGCTACTGAGCTGTGATAGCACTGTTAGGACACAGGGTTACCGTGTTCTTTGTAAATGTGCCGGCTTGAAGTGCAAACAGATGGTTCACTGAGAGCCATTTGACTGAGGTTTTCCTAGCGAGGTATGAGTCTTCTGATACTAAATGCTAATAAATACAGTTTTATCTGCAAAATATCAAAATATTGCATGAACTCCTCTTAAAAATGAACGTTTAACTTACACTTGAGCTGGGACGATGATCAAATTCTCCACTAAAGAAGCTCAGTGGCTAATAATTAGCAATGTGTCCATGTAGTGTTAGCTACTGCACACACACCAGCAGTGATTTAGACCTGATATAAGCAAGCAGCTATCTGTAAAGACAGAACATCTGGAAACTATGCTAAATACTTTCAGATGCTGCAGAGAGTCGAGCCAGTTCCCAAGATGACCTTCCCTGGATAAATACCAGTTAAATAGCAAACGTGGTTCCGAGATGTGTTGAGCTGAGGTAAAATACGCCAGCGTGTGACCGATGCACCAGCGCGCAGGCACATCAACACTAATCTTTCATAATAGTCAGATTTGCTCGGGGCCAGAGCCCTGGGTAATGTCTCCAGACCTGGTTCATCCGTGCCCATCTCGTTCCACTTGTTGGTGAGCTCCTTCTGCTCCACTGCGGGCCTCTGCGGAGTGGAGGCGGAAAGAGAGGACTTCAGCAAACAAACGCCACACAACCTAAACAGAGCCGATCTTCGAAAACGTCACATTGGAAATGAGGGCTCTTTGGTCATTAATACGACCGTGTGTGCACAGAACCGAATAATAAAAATGATAAACAAAACAGCACTGCCTGCTTCTTCTCAGTCTACAGTTGCAGAATTATTGCTAGCTCTTTCTGCACAGAGCGTAACTAGCTCAAGCTTAGTCACAGTTAAGCTACAACATAGAGCTCAGTCAGCTTGGGGTTAATATGATACAAAGAAGAAGAACTATAAAAAAGGATGCTAAAACAATAACATGATGCAAAAAAAAGCAATGTTATGAAGGCCTTTGCACTGGATGTTGCCAGAGAACCTGTTGTAATTATTCTATGTTGGCTATGATTGACAATATTTTAGCTACCATGCGAGCCAGAGGCACTTCAAGCTCCGTGCTCATGCTGTTCAGGCTTTTGAGGACACGCTTCTCCCAGCTGGCCTGTGTAAGAGAGAGCACACACACACACACACACACACGGGTTCAGATACCATGATACAAATACCTAAGAGGCTAAGGCAAAAGAGAGAGGTAGAAGAGGAATAAGTGAGGAGTGACGGAGATAGGAGGAGACAGACTGACCTGTGCCTTGCGCATGTAGGCCAGCGGCTCTTTGAGATGCTCTGGAGGAGCCGCGGGATGGCTCGGGGGCAGCTGGCTACAATATGCAAACACAAGAGCGGGGGTGCGTTACAGTACAATAGAAGAAGATTTGATCAAGTGCAGTAAATGGGTAAAATAAAAATAAAAAGCTGCTGTGCTTTTACCAAAAGATTTGACAGCTTTGAGGGACTGAAGCCATTATTTACGCAAAAACACATTTTTCAGAAAGAGTGCTTGACAGAAGCAAGCTTTCAAACAGAAGGCAATAAAATGTTAAGATTTTTCTTAAAAACAGACAGTCAGTCACCATTAGTGCCCAGCGCACAGAGCTCAGATGAGTCAGAACGCATCTCCACCAGATGCAGCCATTGTCTCGTGCTTTTTCACCACTAAGCATGCTCAGGGCATATTGAATGACTCAAGGCCTCAATGCGGTTAAACAATGATTAATCTAATCTAAACACCTATAAGAGCACATAGGGCTGACTAATGGCCAGGGAGGCATTAGTCAGTTATATGTTATCCTTTAAAAGCAGAGCATTAAGCGCCCTATGTTGTGTGTCTGAGCCTCAAGAGAGAAAGGAGGGCAAAGATAAGAGTACAGAGGAGAAAGGCTTTTCCAAGCTGTTAATTGAATTCAAAGAGTCTTTGACCGATTTAATTATTTGATTCTATTAAGATTACTGAAGAGAAGTAAAAGGGAAGATAAATCTGGATTATTATTGAGTATCGGTGTTTTCTGTCAGCATTTGAGGCCAATAATATGGAATAGGGAAGGTGACAAAAACATGGCACTCAATTGCTGCAGGGGCAGAGCAACCAGCTGCAATCCCTGTGTTTCAATCATGCACTGTACATTCCTCTGTGGGTTTCAGACAACAGTGCGAAGTGCAAATATTGGTACAAAAGGTGATGCGAGGCAACCCGTGCATCCAAATCATCTATAATCCTGAAAACTCAACACACTGCACACAAACTGCACGTTTACCTAGCCCATCCTCTCTGTGGCTGGGCCAACCTACATTACAGAAGCCCTTAGGACACAGACATGTCAAATCTGTTACAATAAATACGTATCAACTATATGTTAATAGTTTAATGGAGTTTCTTGGATGACATTTAGCATAATTAACCTTTTCAAAATCCATATTTTGAAAGTCTAAAGTTTGAGAATTTCATGCATTATTTGTAATATTTACTAATGAGCAACTAATAATCAATTGCAAACCACAGGAATCAAATGAAGTCCTTGCAGGTGTGTGTGTGTGTGTGTGTGTACAGGTCTGTTAGCTATGTTTGTGTATGCTGGTTATTCACACAAATACCACATTAGACTGAATGTAACTTACACTTGTAGTTCTCTATACACCGCATTCTGTAGCTTTCTTTCCCAGCCTGTAAAACATTACAACATTTTATCACCGCGCTTATTGTTTTGTGTGAGATTTTTGTGGGTTTTTTTGGCAGTTTGTGAGATACATAAGCTTGAAAACGCGACATTATTATTCCCACCTGATGTTTTGAGAAAACTGCGTACGTCCTCTTTAATGGACTCCAGTTTGATCTCAGGTTGATGTAAACACTCCTAAATAGCATTTGGGGGGAAATAAAATAAAGTTAGACATTTTATAGGTTGTGTAACTTGCATTAAAATAAACTACAAGTTTTAACTGTTGACGACACTGAGACTGACAGCGAGCCGCTCCGCATCGTTAGCCACATGCTAACTGACTCACTTTGGCTTGCCTCTCTATCTGAGAATGTAAATGGCTTCCTTTTAGCCGCTGGACGATCTGAGCGATGGTCAGAGACAACTCGGTGCCGTCGTCCATCCTCCGCGTCAACGCTAGTTTTGTTTTGTGTCTGAAACGGTTTGATACGATGTGCACAAGTAGCATCCGGCGAAGCCGCAGCCGCCCCCTGCAGAGGTTACTTAGCAACTGAGGACGGTCAGAGCCCGTGTAGGGGGAAACCATAGCCCGACACTTTGGTTCCGCGCTGATAATCTCTGTTCCGACGGTGTATCAGAGGAACATGAAACAACATTTTAGATTTATTTCCACACTTTTAAAAGCACACTAACAAATACGCTTTCACCTGTTATATGCAAGAATAGACACACACTTTACACGTAATATCCAATTTGAAACACACTTCAGTACTGTTGTTAAAGGGGACATAACGTGAAAAACCCACTTTTTTAGTCTTTTGGCACTTATATTTGGGTATCTGCAGTCCATAGCTACCCACAAACTGTGAAATAAGACCACCCAGTCATATTTTTGTGGTCTGC
>JAVQJL010054949.1:0-10895 GCA_036024295.1 Nannoperca obscura | reverse complement strand
ATATATATATATATATATATATATATATATATATATATATATATATATATATATAGATATCAGCCATTGTAAACAGCCCAAACATTAACGATCCGTACATTGTGCACATAGATCAGCTGTACATGATGGCATGTGTAGTTGACGAGTTTTATGGTGCATTGAAATCTATTTATAGCGCAGCACATGAACAGCTGTGAATGAGTGCTTTATTGTGACCCCCTTCGCTCACATATACATCATTAACTCAGCCGAGTCATTGAGGTCAAGGAGTTTTTAAAACACCAGACAAAAGTCATGAATGTTTCTCAAGCTGCAATATTAACTCGCGCTCTCCTTCTCTTTCTTGGTACATGTGCTGTCTTTCACACACACACACACACACACACACACAGCACTGGGCACGGCTTAGTTCATTTGCATGTTTTGGTCAAACAAATAAAGAAGTGGCGACAACAAACATGTTTGATGAGGGATCGCTGTTATTTCAGCCTCTTTTAAACTAAATGTCCCCGGTTGCTTCGTCCTCGTGATGTGATGTTTTTCATGAATATGACATCATGAAGACGACATTACAGTGTGTTCACGTGGAGCTATGGTACAGCCGCCCTACAGATGATTTAAGAGCAGGTAAGGTGATAAGTTCATGATAAGGTTATGTGAACATTATCATTTGAAAAGAAGAAATTTCAAACCTAAAATGTCACATTAATATAAACAACTGATCATAAGTTTTCAAGACTAATTAATAGAAAGAAACATTGAAATAATATCTAACAATCAATCAGTATTTACTCAATAGAGGAAAGAGCCAGCAGTTTGGCTACTGACGTGAAACTGGAAATTCCCCTTAATAAACATTAACTAGACCTCTGACTGAGAGGGAAAAACAAAAGCATGGAGTCAGTGAGATTCCTCACAGGTTTGATACGGATGGTTTAACCCCCCATTGCATTCAGGAAATCAAAATGTGGGCCGAGTACAGGCGGAGTCAAGATAACATGCTTCTGCCATTTCTCTTTTATACTGATATACTGCACTCTGAGAGGAAGTGCTCTTTATTTGCTTTGTTGAGCTGTGGGTTCTGATTCCAGGGTTATTATTAGTATTTTAAGACAGACTATTTACATTTCTACAATCTTTAGGCCAACAACAAACGAAACAAAAGAACAGCTTCAGTGTTTCAGCGTGGAGAAGGATTTGAGGCAGAATTTAGACCTTTGTGTATTGAAATAACATTTACAGAAAATATAATTGAACATTGAATTGAATAAATGAAATTATACAACATGTCTGAGGGGTTTGGGTTGTTATTCATAACTCCTGGCTTCAGCCCTGACTGCAGCTTAACAATACAGTAATAATACAGTTAGCATACATTATTTACTAAATTCATTGTTAGCCACAGCAGGACGTTACACTTTAACTAACCTTATTTTAAGGAAAAGAACAAAACCAGATGCAGCTGGCTTGCTTTATTCCATTTTTATGACAATGTGCAACTTCCTTGTACTTCACTCGATTAACCAGTAACAGAGCACATTTTAAGACTTCCACTTTGATAAAGACTAGTGCAGTGCCCGGACAGACATACAGACGGAGATGCTGCTGCTACAGCGCCACAGAAACAGTTGTTGAGATAATCGAAGGACAGACATACAGACAGACTGTATAGTAGATTTATAGATATGGATTTATAGATTTGTACTAAACGACTTTTGAAAAACAAAAGATGACACTGTTACTCTGTTCTGGCCCAATGAGGGGGAACTTTAATGTGGTCTCTTACTAGCTGTTGGAGCTTTAAAATGCATTTCATGGTCATCTTCAACACATGTCGTTACTGTCTGTTATTGTTACTCATAACAGTCCTTAAAAAAGGCCTCTTTTGACATTTAAACCTACTTAGGAGTCATTTCTCACACGAGCAGCAGGTCAAAATCTGAACTTCTAATTGAGACAGATTCTTCAGCTCTTCATCTGCTCCTCCATGCTGCTACACTCTGTTTTCATTGTACACTGAACAATACCAGAGCGGCTGTGCATAAGTTGAGTTCCATGTTTAGATTGAGTTTCAGGAGAAGCAAACCCTGGTCCCTCCTCTGTATATTACCTAGAATATGTTGAGGTTGCCTTTAGGTAGAGTAAAGTTCTGATAAATCAGGTGGTGACGTTTTCTTTACAATAACTAAGATAATGGAGGTTTATTTTTGATGTCGAGGGTGGTTCTTTATTCTCCAGAGCTCCCTCCTCTTGTTGAGCAGGGGTACACCCTGCTTTAAAAGAACAACTTATAACAAAAGACATTTGATCGGTCTCGAGTCTCGGGAGACAGATGAGACTCTCGCTGGGAAACATATAGTTTCAGAGAGTTCTCAACGTTGACAGGAGCATAATACAGGGAGAAATACCAAAACCTGTTTTGGTGCATTCAATCTAGTGACATTAAATGTTGGCGAATGTCAGATTTCTGAATCAACATATTTGTGTCCTCTTTCTTATTTTAATATAAACAATACTAAAACTTAAACGTCAGCAAAGGAGACCAACCTTTACTTAATGAAAACCACAGAACATGGAAACAAAAGAAATAGAACTAGATAAGACTGTTGGAGCACAGCATCCTTTTTATTATCGGGCGTAATGACACTGGGAGGTGAAACACAGTTTACTTTGTTAGGCAATGACGGATCACATGGCAGCACATTACAGTAAACTAACTGTTATCTGTTACCAATACGATCAGTTCTGTGTCTATACTCACAAACCTTACCTTATATATATATTTATATATGTATAAATCAGTGACTTCATATATTTAACGTGCAGATAATCAAATTAATTTTATAAGAAAATATATTTTAAGATCTCTGAAATCTTAATATGACTTCATATGTAAACACTATCTGTGAGTTTATATGAAAGTAAATCAAACATTTGGGTAGTCTGTTGCAGTCTAATGTGGATGAATAATCAAATAGGCCCACAATCTATAATCCAAACTCTGAACTACAATAAACCTTTCAATAAATAAATAACAGAGGTGCTTTTGTGGGGACAACAAATCCTGATCAGTAAACCAGAAAATGACTTCCATTCAACAATGACGAGGCTTGTTTCAGAGAAACTGCTCCCTGAACTACACGCCCTCCGCGCAGGTAGTCGGTCAGGTGAGTTACCTCCAGGCCACGCCCTCTTCAGGATGGTGCACCACCACCACAGAGCATCAGTGCTAAATCCTTCCTGCAGGAATCAAACGTGCACAGAGGAGCAGAAACCGCTGAACAAAGAAGATTCCTGCAGCTCAGCATCTGACTCCTGCAGCTTAAGTAAGAAAACACTTTAATATCTGTATTATCCTGAATGATTAATATCAAGTTTAATGAGGTTAATTGGAGGAATGTTTAAGTAATTGTGACTAGATGATTTGAAGGATTGGCTGTGTGATCTGGGAGAAGTGGGAAGTTTCTTTTGAACTGAATATGACGATTTAAGAGCGTTTATTTTCCAGGAAATAGATAAATTCCTGGATTCCTGGATGATTCATATACATTTTAACTTCAGAAATGTTATTAATGTTATGGGAGGGATGTGGAGATTTTATATATATATATATATATATATATATATATAAATATGCAGTTTTAATATCTTTATTAGATAGAATTTATTAATATTTCCCGACTTAAACTGCAGTCTATTGTTGACAGAAAAGCTCTCAAATCAGACCTTATTTGTCATATTTTTAATATTAAGTCTCTATTTTTGTTCATTTGCTGCGTCCTCCCGTTAGGAATGGAACAAGTATTGATCCTGTTGGTTGCTGCATTGATGATTTGTGCGGCACCAGGTGTCCAAGGAATGGCTGGTTTGTCATCTGCAAATAATACGCAGGTATGGTTTCTTTACTTTAATCCTATCCAGGTAAACACCTGCTTGACCTATAAACAGATAGATAATATTTGTTTAATGAGCTACAGTGCTAAAATTAGCTACAGTTCCCTTGTAAGCTTCTGTTTGGCTTGATTCAGTATTTTATATTCTTTATCTTTCAAAGGTTTTTCAAATGTCGAGATACATTTTTTTAATGTAACACCTTACCAGTACAAGGGTTTATTAAGAAATGTTGTTGTTGTCTTTATACATCGGTTCATGTTGCAGATTTAATGTGGTTCTGGTTGTAAAGGGAACCTATCTATCTATCTATTTATCGATTTTAGAAAGCTTCTCCAGAGCCGCAGAAGTTATTATACAACAGCTTTCACAGGCTGAGTAGTACTCGTCATCACAGTTACATTTTAACTTTAAATTTTAACTCATAAAAGTTGTCAAAAATGTCTCAAAACAAACACAGGACAGAATCAGTCAATCAATGGCCTCTCACTGCTCGATAAGGCAAAAATAGTGCAAAAAATAACAGATTTAAAAGTAAATTCCTCCATTGGAAGTATTTCATAAAGTCATAAATCAACGGGAGAACACATTTTTGTCCAGTGTGAGCATGTGCAAATGATTTAAGCCTTTAAATGTCTACTAATGTGACTTGTTGTCTTAATGACTGTGTGTGTGTGTGTGTGTGTATGTGTGTCTACCAGGTTCAAATCACTCAGGTTGGTTGTGGACACACCAAGGTGTGTGTGGAAATGCCACCTAACTGTGATCCTACTCAAAACAACAACTGTCTGTTTGGGTCTTTGATCGCCAGCCCCCCGATGGCTCCTAACGGCAGTAACCTGTCCATCCAACTCAGTGGAGAGTCGATGGGATACATCGCAGTGGGACTCACTGTGAATGCTTCAGAAGTAAAACACACTTGACTTGTGACTGGTTACTTTTTAACATGCATATGTCTATTCTTCAAAACAAAACAAAGGTTTGCCCCTTCAGAGGACCTAAAGGCCAAGCTGAACCTCTTCCTCTTCTCCAAACGGAGACAACCTAAATTCCCAATTCACCAAATGTAACGCTGTGTTAGGCAGCCATTGTCTTATGTAAGGTCAAAACTCCCCACAAGGAAGTTTCAGTCTAACAGCCAACAAAATGTAAATACCAGTGGTAAACTGAGATAAATGTTATAATACCTGACGTTACAAGATTGTACCAGGGTAAATATTAAATATATTTATATAACATACATTTCTATTTAACACCCAGTTGTTAACATGTCCAAGTTCCCAAAAGCATATTGAATTGCTTCTTTATTTGTACTTATATTGGTCTAGTTCACTATTAACTCATGACCACCTGAATGCAAACAGCTGTGACCATGTGACCTTTATTGACTTGATAGCTATTTAAAGAGTTGATGAGGAAGAGATCATTAATCAACTGACCAGTGTTTCTCTTATAAAATACTGAAGGCTGTAAATGATACATCAATACTTCATTGCACTGCTTTTCTGTGAAAATATAGCAGTAAAATCATGCTTTAATGTTTCACCTGCTATAATACAGTTATGTAGTTAAGTTAAAGTTGAACATTTGGAGGCAACAAAAACATGTTTCGTACATTAAAAGAAAACCACAAACCTCCATCAGTCGTCAGTTCTGTCCAATTAGCTAGCAAAGCTAATGAGCTAGCATTAGTCACACAACACCAACAAGCAGGCAAACGCTGGTGGTTTATTGGAAAAAGTTAACCTAATACCATAGATAAGTTTACACATTTAAAATTACACTTAAATACTTTATAATCATCTAATCATCGCTTACTGTTGACACTGACCCAGTAAACTAGCTTATCATGCTAGCAGCCAAATAGAATAGTAGTTGGATGTAGGCTAGCAAGATATAACGTTAGCCGCTAGCCTCTGATGTTCAATGAATGCTAAATGTTTCAGACAAAGCATACTAAAGTAAAAATAAAACAACTAAAACCTAAAAATCAACTGCCCACATTCAACATTTCTGTCTCTGTTCAAATAGCGAGAAAGGCCAACGAGCTAGCATTAGTTATTAGTTCCCCCCAAAAAACAGGCAAAATTGGTCTAGATACCTGGATATTTGGATAAAGTTAAACATTAGGAGCTTTTAAAATTACATTTAAGATACTTTATAATGACATCCAAGTGCTTGTATATATCTCTGACACTAACCCAGTCAACCGCTAATTATCATGCTAGCACCCAAAAAAATAGGTGGTAAAAGGTTAAACCTGGACAGAATCACAAGCTTATTACTTGTAGTTTTTGACTGAGTGTTTCATATAATGCAAAGTAATTGAAATTTTGCACCCAGTGACTTTAGAGAAAAATTATTCTTCATAGCAACAAATCAGAGTATCTCAGACAAACGTATTGTCACGTTGTGCAATGGGAAAGACTTTCTAGAAGAATGTGAGAACTTGACATAAACATACAGGAAAATGATGAAGTACATGCAAACAGGGAAGCAGAAGTAGAAAAATCATTCACAATGGCTCCAAAAACATTCACAGGTACCCAGACAAAACAAGAAACTATTGACTATTTCAAAAATGTCATCACTTTATTGACTTATTTCCAGCCTTAACGAAGACACCGTATGAAGCTGTCTCATCCTTTCATCACTATTTCTTTCCTCAGGGTACCGCCATGCTTTTCATCTGTGCACAAAAGAATGAGACGTTCTTTTTCAGAACAATGCAGAGAAACAACTCTGACGGTGCACTCACTATAGCAGAAATGGTGAGACCTCATATTTACTTTTTTTTTATATTGCTAAAAATATATTTAAAACAATATTTTGTTATAATTAAAGTTGAAATAAACTAGCAAAGACTATGAATTTAAGACAGATTATAGTAACATTAAAGGAATAACCTGCATAAAATGTAGTTAAAGACTCTTGTAGGAATGAGCACAGTTTTCCCAAGATATTCACGTGTCTTCATTTATTCAGCTTTTTCCTTAATTTATCACCCATCTGTGGGTAATCAAATTCCATAAATTGGCACCATGGTCCCATTGTAACATGTACAAGTGAAAATCAACCTATAAAGTCTGCTGCTTTCTGTGCTTAAGTGCTGATAAGGGACTGATATTTGACAGAAACCTTTTAGTTGCTCAATCGTATTTGGTTTCAGCACACAGCCGTAAAAACAACACGATAAAGAACAAGAACAGAAATCAAAACCATTGAATTATCACATGATCTTGAATGGAAACTAAAGGTGGCCTGGGGTGTCCAAAACCATGCTAAGAACTTGATGTGATGGTAGCTTTTGTGGGAAAACTGGTTTAAATGTAAAGTGTGTACAGTTTATAGATAATAGGTTAAACATGCAAAACTCAAATTTCTGAAATTCAAATGAGGCACAAAAAAACCAAAAGATTCTGCATGTAATATCTTATATATGTTGTATTTTTCATCTAATTATTTTTCTAGTTGATGACAGATGTTCTAGGCAATGTAAATGGCACTATGATCCAGTGCCAGTTCAATGTGAACACCACAAACACCACGATCATCCATGTTACCGCCACGACCGTCCTCCTCGGGACTGGAGCATTTGATGAAAGTAAGTGGACGCACATTAACACACACTGTACATAATATCATTATTATCATAATCCTTTTTTGAGGTTACACACATGTTGTTTATCATGTGATCATACTGCATGTTATTACATTAAGTATACATTTAATGCACAAACAAAAACTGTGTTGTGTTTGTTGGATAACCTGTATGTTTTTCAAAGTCAATACACACAACTTTGACACGAGATTACAAGCTATAAATGCAAAGACAATTATTGCTTTCACCATGTATGCATAAATAAAACATGTGTAACCTCCCGCTACTTCATGTAATTGTTCAGAGGCTCTTGGTCCCTTCAACATCTCCCTGAAAAGGGGTCCTCTGAACCTCACCGACCCGACTGGCAACCCCACCCCCCCAAACCCAACCACAGCAGCACCCAGCACCGTCAACCACACAACCCCCACATCCCCCACATCCTACACATCCCACACATCTAACACATCCTCCACATCCAACACGTCCTCCACATCCCCCACATCCCACACATCTAACACATCCCACACATCCCACACATACCTCACCATGGCCAGCAGCACTACACCATCAGGATCCAGTGGAGCTGTCCACCCTCATGGTAAACAACAGCGTGCTATTATATATTTACACTTTAATTTTAGGTCTTAGGTCACTGTAGCCCCACATTTGAGGGCTATATATATATATATATATATATATATACTGTATACAAACAATTTGCCTACTATGAATAGACAAAATCAGTTAGATCAATTCAAACAAACCAACCTGAGCTTACGTTCTGCTTAGTTCTTGTCCAGAAGGATGTGGTACTGTATCCTGCAAGAAACATTGTTACAGCCATAAATAAGAGATAGTGATCTAAAGAAAAATGGGTCCTATAGTTTCCTATGATATCCATAAAATAAACTGATATGTTATCCTAAATTCATAAGAAGCAACAAAGTAATTTGGTACTAACTACTAAATAAGTCTTAGTCAGTGGAAAAATCTCACCTCAGGGTGTGTTTAGGAGCTGTTCTGGAGATTTCGATCACACCAGGTGATCTTCGTCAGCAGATGGAGTTTGTCCAGTCATCAAGAAAGTTGATGTATCATGATCAAAAGCTCCGGAGCAGCTACTAAACGGCCACAGAGAGGGAGATGTTGTCAAATGCTGTTTCTACACAGACTGAACTTCGTCTGCTCTTTCTGCCTCCACCCTGAGACAACATCCTTGTTGCTCTCAATGCATTTTTATTGTAACTACTTTCTGCTGAAGAAATAGTTCCAAAATAACTGTTCAATTGCTTTGATAGTGTCAACGCTGTGAGCACAAGTAAATATTTTATTAATCTATCTATCTATGGTTTTGGGGTTGAGGCATACATTTTAGGACATCACAAAATATGGATGTATAAAACCATAACTTTCTGGAGGAGAGAAAAGATCGACCTTTACTGAGCTGCCACGTCGTTAAATAAACAAGAGGAAGAGTTTAACGAAGTGTCTCTTTCCCTGCCAGCTGTGCTGCTCCTGCTGAGCGTCCTCCCACTGTTCGTCATGCTGAGAGCCGGAAGTCCAGGAGGAATACAATGAGTATTACCCGAGTAATACAAACTATGTTTAAAATGTTATTACTGAACTTACCTTTTGCACTGTTTGTACCCGAGATGTAATTTAAGTTGATCTTCCCGTCTGTTTGGCACCACAAGCAGTGTCTGTCAATTCAGACCTGGGCCTCACGAGTTTGAGCTGTTTACCAGAACATCTTGACCAACAGCCAGCATCCTTTAAGGGAAACCCAAGCCAGGGTTGTAATGATCTGTTAATTTGAACTGTAAATGTACAGTGACTAATATATTTAAGGTTCCACCTAATCTAAATGAATAAAGTGGAAACTATGGCTTACTCGTCTGCAGCGTCCTGTCATTGACACCTGACCACACCAACCAGTCACAGTTCGACATAAAATGATGCAAAAGTCTGTAATCGCACTGTGCGCAGGGGCTTTATTTACTAATGTGAACTATAACGTGGGTTTCATGTTTTTGTATCTATGGCCACTGGTTCCAAGAACTGGAGGTCAAACATGAACCAGGAGGTGTGTCTGAACTATGAGCGATGTTTACAGTCAACAGTTTAGGTTAAAATCTTATCGTTTGCTTTTTTCTAGCCTGAGAGACCAGTTACAACCTGTAAGATTGTACAAACTGAACTGGTTTGACTAGAAAGGAAATTATTAACGCATTCATTTTCATTTCAACTGCAAAACTCACCCCCCCCCCCCAATAAACAAAAAGCTCTTTCCATTTTAATATTTTATTGCAATTTATTCCTTTACAGTTAAACTGAGAATGAATAGTATAAAAAACTGACAACATACAGACACACAAGTTTAAACAAACTCACCGTCCGATGAGGAAAACAAACAAACACATTGAACCTAAAAAGTGAACGGTCTTTTGTAGCTGAATGTTTGTCCTCGCATTAAGACATGTCCGTCGAGCTGTCGTCTCTGAGAACATCAACAGTCCGTGTGTCCGCCTTCACGAAACGACGCAGTAAAAACACAAACCGAATCCTACAGCTAGTTATTGCTGTTACAGTGATGCTGGACAAAATAATAACAACAAAACAGCTTTAGGGACAATGACAACAGAGTGTGTGCACCATGCTCGTGTGTGTGAACGGGTTTGCTTTTTGTATCTACAATAGGAGTTAAAACAGGAGTCCGAGGTCCTACTGGAAGCTGCGTGGACGTCCGTGCCTACGAGTCGTCTTCACCGTTGACACTGTCGCCGTCGTCGTCGCCTTCCACGTGTTCTCCTTCCTCCTCTTCCTCCTCCTCGTCATCGTCGTCCCTCTCTTGACTCTTCACCTGCAGTTTGAAAAAGCACATTTGTATGAGCGACAGACGATGTAACATCAGCAGCAGCGGGTCAGAATGTAATGAACACGTTAAATATGCAGCGGTCAGACCGTAAAATGGGCAAAATACATTAAACTTTAATTAAAATAGGTGAGAGTTTTCGTGAAGAGGTTGCACAAATATAGTATGGCTGCTGAAAGTATCTAGAGCTGCAAGTAGTTTTCAATAGAGCGCTGCTGGGACGCAAACTCAAAGACAAAGAGCCAGTGGGATTTTCCCATTGGATTATTGAAATGTAAAATGCAAAGAAATTTAATGTTAACGCTATAAACGAACTACTACGTAACTTGAATTTGCGTTCTTATGTTTCTACTAAAGCCTTTGTGGAAAACTTGAGTTAAAAATGTTTAGGTTTAGGTTAAGGTGGACGGCTGAGTAGATGAGTTTAATGTCACCTTTTTTCAAAGACATCCATATTAAATAGTTGTAGTCAATGTCACATTGCATTTCTATCTTTGTTTATATTCTACTGTTTATTATTATTCTTTT
>JAVQJL010054947.1:0-11284 GCA_036024295.1 Nannoperca obscura | reverse complement strand
AACACACACACACACACACACACACACACACACACACACACACACACACACACACACACACACACACACACACACACTCTTGGTCTCTCAAGACCACCCCCCAACAAATAAACACAGATTGAGCAGCTATAGATACATGTGCGTATGACGGACACATGGCTTTGCTTCCATGTTGCAGGGAATAAACAGACCGCTCCCTACCTGTCTTTTTTAAGTAGCAATATTAAAACTAAAGTATTCATCATGTGGACTGGATTTCAAAGTTACAGCCGCATGTACAGTGATAACTTTTGGGTATTTTTGGTGCCAAAGCTTTTACAAAAAAGGACAATGGACTGTCAGTCTTTGCAACATTGAATGCAACAAACTGAGAAAGGCTGCAATGCAGCTGAAAACGGGATAATGAGAACTCAATCAATATAGTTTGGCACCCTTTCTTTCCTAGCTGAAGAGCAACCTTTGTCTTTGGTCTGCTTGAAAATAAAGCAGCACCAGTCACCTCAGAATTTGCACCATTTGCCTCCGTCTTTACACCATAAAAGTATAAAAAGTAAAGGGAGACGGAGAGAGACTGAACATTTTCTTGGTACTTGGGAGGGAAAAAAGAAATGGTTCTTGGGCTCAATAAATTCATTTCTCATCTGAATGAGACCAGCAACGTGGAAAAATTTTGCCTTTCAGGCAGGGATGAATGTATGTTTCAACCACACATTAAGCAGTATTAGCGGTCAGTGGAGTGTCTAATGTGACTATTTTTCACAGTGGCCAACTCTGCCCATGATTAGCATAATTAGCAGAGGCAAGCCTATACATATGGAAATAGAAAGTGCCTAAATGCCAACCCTGGTGGAAATTTATGTGTGGAGGCTAACACCACTGGCACATCTAAATAGAATGTAAGTGAAACTGATTTTTCATGTTGTTTTTGCTGTTTTTTTACTGTTTTTAGGTGTGATCTCAGGGTGGTTGTTTTTTTTTTCTTGATGGTGGGAGCTGCCGCGTTTAAACACATTGAAACTGATTAGTTTTGTTTTCTCATGTCTCATTAATTAGGGTTTTCTCCTCCTAAAATAATACAGCTGTCTTTGAAAATTAATGAACAGATACAGCGTGCATGAGAAGACAAAAACACACAAACACACACGCACACACACACACACACTGTATTTCTATAGGTAAGATACCAAAGTGCCAGCTTCTCTTTCTTGCCCCCAGCCTCACCCTCCCACAGCTAACTCTGGCATTGTTTTACAGGCTGGGAAAGTTTTGGTCCATTTGCTTTTGTTGTGAAAAAAACATTCTCCTCTTTATTTTATTCCACTGTTTGTTGGGAAACATCTGAAAGAAATTGCAGGGTTGAATGACAAAAGGGTCTGCATTCAGTCTGGAGCTGCAGTACTGAAGGATTGTATGGAGGAACAGTCCATCTGCTGGGGGCAGCCTGCTTTAGGCGGTGCCCTGGCTCGGGAATGCCATAGGGAAGTGCTGAGCTGAGGTGTGGGGCACAGTCCTGATTCTGGTGGGTCCACACGTGACAAAAGGACCAAGAGGTTTTTTGTGATGCTGAGTGCAAGGCCAAGAGAATGAATTTCTCATTTGGCTCCTTTGCTGAAAATCAAAAGAGATAAAGGAGCGCTATTAGAGCAAACCCTGTGAAAAACAACAACAACAGAGAGAAAAAGTAGATGATGGATAGAAGATGGCAGCCAAGGAATAGCTTTCTCTTTTTCTATTTTACCCATAAATCTATAGTTTATTAAGGTTCTGTGTAGAAATCAGCTGTTCATTTCTCCTCATGCTGTCATGCTGTGTAAATCAGGAAAAGGTAACTTCTAATGCACTACGTAGCAGGTAAAAGCATAAATGTCACTTTCAGCCCTCTTCGTCTTGGGTCTAGCAGCGTGGGGCCTTTCAGAGGCCCCCTAATCCAGCTAATCTACCACGTTGAACTTTGAAGGTGGCCTGGTCTGACCTAGCATGGCCTGGAACTGGGACTAGGCCTGTAAACCACGAAGACAGAATAGAACAAAATAGAATCCATTTGAAACACAGCACTTTAAAGGTGGCCTTGCCTTCATCCTAGAAGCCAGATGTGAGAAGCCACACATATTTCACTGAGTTCAGGGAGTCTGGGTGTTCAGCTTTTGGGGATGGAAGGGTCAGGTGGAGAGGAAATGACTGAGGTTGGTGGAGACAGAGTCCAGTGTTTACACCGGTGTACACACCCACTCACTCACACACACACACACACACACACACACACACACACACACACACACACACACACACACACACATACAGAGGCACATGTACACACACATTCATACAAACATTATATTTGTACACCCACAGCCATGAAACCATGTCAGGGCTTGTTATGACATTTTGCATTTGCTTTTCACATTCCCAATATCGTAACTGTTGTGAAAGTGCTTTTAGTGGTGAAGCTAGTAAATGAATTCACATGTTGCACCCAACAGAGTCGAGTTGTTTGCTAAAATTTGCAAGATGGTGGTCGAGCTTCTCAAGAAGATGTGATTTATAAGGAGAAGTGATCATTTGTGACCATTTATTTTTTTCAATTTTTGATCATGTTGTCAAACACGGACTAATATTTCATGTTAGAAAATTGCTCATATAATAAAATTACCAGCCACTGTGGTGTTGAAACCCCCGACTTCCACACTCAAAGGAGCTTTCTTCCCATGGTGGGAAAATTTCCGGGAACTGTCTCTTTAAGGCAGTGTGGAGCGCAGGCTGAGTGCAGGGAGAGGGTAGGGGGGATTGAAAGAGTGAGAAAGAGAAAGAAGTAGAAAATGAGGAAGAGGGAAGAAAAGGAGAAGAGTAACCAAGAGATAGAAAGAAAGAGATGAGAAAATAAAGGACACGGTTTTTTTCTGAAGCGAGCGGTGAACTGAGCAGAGCTGAAGTGAGCGGAGTTGTGAAGCTCAGAGCTGGGTGGTTGGGGCCAGACCAGGGGTTGAGGAGAGAAGGCGAGAAAGAGAGAGAGAGAGCGAGAGAAGAGAGAGGACTGGCTGCCTGGGTGGTCCAGATGGGAGGAACGAGACACAAATAGCTATAATTTACTTCAGGAGGCCTGTAATTACAGAGCCAGAGTCTCTCCGAGCCACCCAGTTCCTGTTGGGATCAAAACCCCACACTGCAGAGGTTAACATACGAAATGTCAAAAAAGGTTTAACAGATGTCAAAGAGGTCCACGAACGAAAAGGGTTCCATTTTGTAGTAGCCTTTTTTTTGATTGGAAATCTGTGTGGCAAGGAAATTGTGTGGAGTAGTGGACAACTGTACCTCTAAGCACCTTTTCCCCACTACGTCTTTGTACATGTCTTTGACAGCGTGAAAGTTATTTTTCTCAACTCCAAAAGTCTTGAGTAAATAATTAAATAATTCTACATCTTTTTGTGGCTCCTTTTTAAGCTTTATAAAATCGTCTTGACTTTAACATTTTGTGTAAACGGATATCCAACAAGAACATGTCACATTTTTCTTTTTTTTCCTTTTTGGGATGCACTGGGCCAGACACCCATGACTGCAAATAAACGAGGTGACCTTGTATTCTCAAGGCCCTGCGTAGGTAATTAAAGCCTTGAAAGTGAAATCTAGAAATATTGGAGTGCGTCTCTGAGGCCCAGAGTTCTAACCTGATCTCACACTTTCGTAGCGTAGGCGGAATAGTTTGTTTTTTCTTTTCTCCCCATCAATTATAGGAGCCTGCTCCAGGCTGGGGGAGGTGCAGAGAGTTTAAGGGAAAGAGAAAGAGAGAGAGAGAGAGAGAGAGAGAGAGAGAGAACGAAAGAAAGGGAGAGACAGATGGAGAGGAAGACAGAGGCAGGAGCTGTAGAGGTATTATGAGAGAAATAGATGCAGCCAGAATTGAGTGCAGCATAGGGAATGTGAGTTGAAGAGTGACGAGAGTTGGAATTAAGAGGGAGGTAGCCCTTGTTTATGAACTTACCCCCCCTCCTCCCTTCCCTCCCTCTCTTTCTCTCTCTGGGGCTGTCATGTAGTGGGACAGCGAGAAGGGCAGACGGGCTCTCTGTGATCCAGCGCGGCATGTTTCATGTCCACTTGGCACAGGCACAGATCCCCCCGGCTGGCAAACTCTTTTCAGGGCAACCTCCTGTAATTAGGGGGCTGGAGTCTACTGCACAGCACAACATAGCTCTCTCTCTCTCTGTTTTTTTCATCCTCTTTCTATCTCTTTTTTGTTAATCACCACCACTGACATCCATATCTCTCTATGAATCTATTTACCTTTTTTTTTGTCTGCTTGTATCTCCAAGTCCTTTCATGTCTTTCATTTCCAACTCAGGTGTGCCATGCACCCCCACTGCCTCTCGCTGTTCAACTTTATCCAACTCTTCTCTTCTCTTCTCTTCTTACTCTGGTGCCTTAAGTACATATTCCTCTACTTAAGGTAAACTTGTATACATCTAAACTACCTAAAGGGTGGACACAGTATATAAAGATCAAGAATGGCAAGTCAGGTACTTGTCGTGATCTTTTCTCATATGTTCACAATGTCTTTGTGGATATCTGATGCCCAGAGTGGCAGAGGGGTTTTGGGGCATCAGAAGCCTGGTTTCCCTAACTAATAGGGCACATCTTTTTCGCACAAGGAGCCAATGAGAAGCAGTATTACTCATTTCTCTTGGCCAGACGCTGGCTTGTGTGAAGTGCCTTCAAAACCAACACTGGCAAGGGCCAAGGGCGTTGGTCGATATATGTGTGTGTTCTTGTGTAAGTGTGTGTTCATATATACGCACGCAACTCACTTTGTTATACGATCCAAATGTGTGTGTCTGTCACTCTTTGTGTGCATTAATGAAAGTTTTTGCTAATGTATTAATAATATACAGTATGTCTTTATCTATCTGTCTATTTATTTCAAGAATTCAGTATTCATTGATCTTTCATTCTTTGTTTTCCAGCTGGTAGCCGGGTGAGCACTGAGCTTCGCTACACCAAGGAAAAACAGGGAGAGGAGTCAGTATTTACCTCACAGATGCTCATCCAGACCCCCAAAGAAGAGGGCACTAATATTCTTACCCAGGACGCTTTGCTGGTTCACATGGAAGCCGCCCTGTCCGCCAGCAAGGTCCAGGTGTCACTGTTTGGAAAGTAAGTGGAATATGGTCATGCAATGTGAAAAAGGTTCTTGTGTATACGCTTTTGTCACCAAAACAAGTTTTGAACTAAAAATGATTTTCTCTTTTGTAGACTGTGGGATCTTAACAAAATATGCTATAAATCAGGCGTACCTATTATAGAAAATGTCATGATTGAAAGGGTAAGGTCACAACAATTTTTTTTTTTTTTTCATACTATGTAAATATTTTTCCCTGGTTTGTGATGTTTAATCATGTTTCCTGTTTAATCTGTATCCCAGATGATTGACAAGCTGTTTCCCTGTATGATAATCACCCCACTGGACTGTTTTTGGGAAGGGGCCAAACTACAAGGAGGCTCCGCCTATTTACCGTAAGTCTTGGAATATTTCACTCGACTTAAAAAACATTTCATAGAAAGTCTTGGCTCTCCCTTTGCTGTCATTGCTTCCATCTGACTTGTGTTGCAGAGTAGAGTTTTTGGAGGGGTCCGTAACTTTTAACACATGCTCGATGGAGACATACAGTTGGGCTTTCAGTAGTCTGTCAGTGGGCGCTGTGACTGACAGTGGCGGTCAGTAATAGAGTCCTTTTAGGGCCCAGAGAGTGACTGGAGGGGGATGTCCTGACAGAGAAATTCAAAGAGTGAAAGTGAGGGAGAGATGGAGCGAGCGAGGGAGGGATGGAGAGAGAAAGGAGATGGCTGCAGTAGCAACTGGGTGGTGGGTTGGTAGAACGGAGGGCGGGGAGGCGACGGCGGTGGTGGTGGTGGTGGCAGGGGAGCCCTTTGGGTCAGACAATGGTAAGCATTCTTTCAGTTTACGAGTGAGTGTCCATCAGTGCAGGGGCCCCGGAGGAGGGAGGGGGGTCGGCTTTGTCAGCTCACGGCTAACACTCGGCATTCTCATGGTAATGCCCCGGGCTCCCAGCTCCCAAGTTGTCCAACAAATAAAATGGGCAGTATTCAAGCCTCAAGTCCCCCGAGAAAGACAGAGAGAGGCTACAAGACGGTTAACAGTAGAGTCTGGGCGTATTTAGGCATTTGGGACTTCAGTTTTTTTTCTTCTCCTTTTGGGACAACTTTCTCTTGAGAAATTGAGTCACTGAAAGAGAGCTTTTTTTGTCATTAGAAGTGATATTTCAATTGAGTCCTTGGTTTATAAAAGATAGTTTAGATCATAGCAGATGTATCATTGCAAACAAGTTATTTGTTTATACTTCTTTCTAGAGCTATGTTGCATGACAAGCCAGCACACATAGAAATAAACAGAAGTTTCCCATCCTAAGCATCTCCCAGTTGGTTTGTGTGAAACCAGAACAACAGAGAGGAGGAAGGGGGTCTTTGATGATTCACACGTCTTCCAACTATTGCTGTAAATCACACAAAGTGTTCAGCATCTGTTGTTATTTATTACATATTTATTTTTCTTCAAATTTTTCATGTGGAGCTGAATGGAGCTTGTGATGGTCACTGAGGCCCGTGCCCTCCTAGTCAGCTTCCGCTTCACTTCAGCTCTGGTTTTAAATGCAAAAGAAAAGAGTGCGATAGAGAGAGAGAAAAGGGAAGAGAGTGAAGAAGAGGAGTGAGAGAGAGAGAGAGAGAGAGAGAGAGAGAGAGAGAGAAAAAAAAAACTTGGGAGAACAAAGAGCAGCAATCTATGAAAAAACAAAAGGGCCCAGGACCGGTTCACTCAAGCAAAAACTAGCTGATAAAGGAGTGTGTCTTTGCGAGCAGCAGCAAAAGGGACCCTGGTATGTGGGAATAGGAGAGGAGCTCTCTTCATAAGCCATTGGAGGGAGATTGGGCCTAGAGTTGAGATTCTTTTATTTCCTTCTCCTTCTAGATGTCTTCTTTCTTACTTTGTCTCACTGTTGGAAATGTCCAAGTTGTTTGTCTGTTTTCTTCCACTAAATCAAAAGGATTTTTTTATTTCCCACTTACTTAAACCAGGAAAGCAGTTAAGCTTTTTTCAACTTTGGCATATTGTCAGTAGCAGCAATCAATAATATTAAAGTGGACTGATTCAGTTTCTAAAACGTAAGTACAGTAAATACAAAAACAAGCATCTAAACTACAGAAAGCTGCAGAGGTAGGCCTGAAGAAGGATATCTAGCTATACATTGATGCGCACTTATTGAAAGATACAGCAAGTAAACTATAAAAGCCAAACACACGAGAAAACAGTTCACTTGAATAGCTTAGAGTAGATTTATAGACCTTAATGTAGAGCAGATTATTAATTTATCTTAAGGAGAAGGAGGGTGACGGTACAAGTGAGGTTCAGAATTAGATTCTTTATCCGTGAACATCACACAGCAAACAAGTGTGAGAGTTCCCCCTTTTGCTTCTCTTCCTGTCATCCCTCACCTATTTCCCTCCCATCCATCCTCCCAACCTCTCCCCTTCCCTCCCTCCTTATCAAGATGTTTGGGAGGCAGAGGTAATCGTTATGACTCAGTGCAGGACAGTGAGGAATGGAAGTGAGCAGGCAGCCACCGTGCCTTTTCCCCGGGCATTGTGGCAGCGTGAAACAGGATAATAAACGCTATTTTATCCTGTATCGGCAGCTAGCCTCCTGCGTAGCCCGGCACAACGAGGGAGAGAGAATCCAACTGAACTGAAAGAATCATAGTTTTTTCTGCTCACAGTAAAGATTAGCAGGAATGTAAATCAATGTAGCCCTGCAGGCACAACGTGCTAATAGATATTTTACAGTTTCTTCTTAAAGTTGTTGTTGAATTGATGTTCATCATAAGTGTGTCTTTGCTCTCCAGGGGTATGCCAGATATCCAGTGGATGAATCTAGATCCAGTCAAGCTGATGGAGGAACTGAGTCAGTTTACTTCACTGGAAGGATTTAAAGAGATGTTGGACAAAGCCCAGGTGGGACACACAAATACAGACTTCCTGAATGAAAGACTAATTAGTTACTGATGTAGTTATACCTTTTCCTATATACTGAGACTTTTGTTTGCTTCCTTAGGTGGGACATGCCTACATGAACAGGCCATGTCTAGACCCCTCAGACCCAGACTGCCCTCTCAGTGCACCCAACAAGGAGCAAGGAGAGGTAAACTCACACATAGGAATATGCAACAATATATATACAACAAGAAGTTGTAGGTAGATGAAAGAAGCGCTCAGAGCTACAAAGACACCTAACATATTTCTCTTGTGTTTTTCCATCTGTTCCTCTGACGCTCATCCATTCAGAGCCCTGACATTGCTGGGCGTCTCCAGGGTGGTTGCCATGGTTTCAGCCGGAAGTTCATGCACTGGCAGGAGGAGCTGATCCTGGGAGGGCGGGTGAAGAACAGCCAGGATATTCTCCTGAGGTGTGTGTTTATTAAGACATGTAAAGAAAGATCAGACTCTGCAGTTTCAGTTGATTTAACTGAGTGTGTTATAAGTTTACTCTTGTAAATAGTAAGGGGGGGTGGTCTTGTGAGGCTTGTGAGCCGCTGTGACTGTGGAATCTTTGTAACCCCTAATAACCCAACAGACACATGCTAGGAATGCTTCGTACTGAGAGGGATCATTTTCCTGCATGACCCATGTCCAGGATAGGCCAATTAAAGATGATTGACAGCCACATAAAGCCCCCCCACTCTGTTATACATTTGTTGCGTAAGGGATCAAAGAAGAAGTAGATATAGAAGAAGGGTAAAATCAATCAGATTCAGATTTTTTGGAAGCTGATCCAGTTCTTTTAGTAAGACTTTCTCCAGAGTTAGTTTCTTTTCCTACTGACTTCAACTGGATTTACAGGCATGGCCAATACAAATGGATCAGACCCCAGATCATGACCCATGCAGGCCCTTGAATGAAAGAAGATTCCTGTCCCATCTGCAAGAGCCACACTTTACTCCTGGCTGTGATTTATGAGCATCTCTTTCACATTTTGAGCAGCACTGCTGCTCACTGTGGCTGTGCCAAGAAAACCTGAGGACATCTGGGATTTCAGCCGAGAGACCGGCAGACAGACAGACTAGATAACACCTGCTTTTAACTGTTTACATTGGCAGACAGGCAGGCAGGCAGACAAATCCTAGAAGAAACGACACCTGCCTTTAGCCATTCACAGAAAGATATGCTCCTTTGTAGGTTAAGGGATACCAAGAACATCTAAACAGTCTGACTGGATGATAATGTGCTAGTTGTGAGATGGATGATGCAGTTCAGCTCAGCTCAACACACAATAAACCATGTTTGCAGGGGCAGCCTGACATCTCTGATGTGTCCTAAGCTTACATTTTTATGTTTTGCAGTGCGGAGGCTCTACAAACCATGTTCCTGTTGATGAGTCCTAAGCAGCTCTACGAGCACTTTAAAGACGACTACGAGATCCATGACATAAACTGGAATGAAGAAAAGGCTACAGCCATCCTTGAATCCTGGCAGAGGAAGTTTGTGGATGTATGAAAATGCACACACACACACACACACACACACACACAAACACACACACACACACACACACACACACACACACACACACACACACTACATGGGACATGTTCTGCAGTGTGTGAATTCCTTCAGTCTCCAGCCCCCTTGTAAAGCGAATCGTACGTCCGACCAGTGCAGTAGGTGTGTGTGTTTGCCTGGGTGTGTGTGTGTGGTAGGCCAACCATCTCTCTCTGTCAGTGCCCTAGTTATAGGAACAAGCTGTTGCTGTGATAGCTGACATCCACCACAGTGAGGGGAGGGAGGGAGGGAGGGAGGAAAGTGAGAGACATGTGCAAGAGAGGAATGGTATCAAACTCAAACGTAAACTGACAGAGACATGACACCTCCTCCTGAGACATTAAAGAACAAGAACTAATCTATTGGAAATTGCGAATGATGACTAAATGCGGACAGGTAAATAGCTTTGGGGAGCTTTGGTCCATTCATGGCACAGAGTGGAAAGAGCAGCCATGTGATCCCATTCCTCTCACCTTTGACCCCACAACCTCTGGCATCTGTGCTCATTACTCCTCAGTTGTCATACAAACACACGCACTCAAACACATGCTAGCACATGTAAAAACACACACACACACACACACACACATGCACATTTCAAAGGGACAGAGTGCCTTTTCTGTTAGAGGACCCTAAAATATGGGGCTGTAGGAGACGCTTGGGGTAGTATTGCAGAGGAAGTGTGTTTTTAAATGTGAAAAAAGTGTAGCTTGTGTTACTGAACAGTTCATCCCCTCCATTATAGTACAAGTATCTATCACGCCAGTGTTTTCAGCATCTTGTTTTTCTTAATACAATTGTTAATTATGTAGGTAATGTGCTGAAGAATGTATATTATTATCTCTTTTTTTAAAATAGAAAATGACATTTTAAATGTAGAAGTATTTAACCAGATTTGTTGATGATTAATTGATCTCTGTCCTTCAGGTGGTCCACCAGAGTATCCCATCTAACTCCAGCCAGTCTATCCACGCTTTCTCTACCACCACCCTCAATGACATCATGAAATCTTTTTCTGATGTCAGCGTCATCAGGGTGGCTGGAGGATACCTGCTCATGGTGAGCACAATGACTGATTCAAGTCAATCAATTATGGATAGCAAGTTCACAACAAATGGGGAACTTCACTGTAAAATAACTAATGTTTCATTTGGATGTCTCCTCTCTAGCTGGCCTATGCCTGTGTGACAATGCTAAGGTGGGACTGTGCAAAGTCCCAAGGGGCTGTGGGGCTGGCCGGGGTGCTGTTAGTGGCTCTGTCGGTGGCTGCAGGACTGGGTCTCTGCTCCCTGCTGGGCCTCTCCTTCAATGCTGCCACAACACAGGTACAACACAAAGGAAGCAACATACATTTCTGTGTTACATTAATGAAAGGCTTATTTGAAAAGGAGGTCTTCTTTGATTTAAACCCAGATTTTGATGTCAGACACTAAAAAGTTCATTCTGACCCTTTGCCATCCCAGGTGCTTCCCTTCCTGGCACTAGGGATTGGTGTGGATGACATGTTTCTGTTGGCTCATTCGTTCACAGAGGCTGGAAGTAACATCCCCTTTAAGGTACCTTTAAGACTCTCTTCTCCTCTCCTCTCCTCTCCTCTCCTCTTCTCTTCTCTTCTCTTCTCTTCTCTTCTCTTCTCTTCTCTTCTCTTCTCTTCTCTTCTCTTCTCTTCTCTTCTCTTCTCTTCTCT
>JAVQJL010054946.1:0-11417 GCA_036024295.1 Nannoperca obscura | reverse complement strand
AAAGCCCAGCCTCCGAAATCACGCAAAGACAAACAGAGCGAGGAGGAGGAGGAGGAGGAGGAGGAGGAGGAGGAGGAGGAGGAGGAGGAGGAGGATGAGAGTGCCAAGCTTGAAGTTGCTCAGGAACCTCGGCAAACCAGATGTATTTCATATGGAAATGTCAGAGCGCCTCAGAGACTTTGCTCATGGTGGGGATGAAAATGTCGACTGCAGTGTAGTCATTGAGCTCGTGTTGTCTGGAGCGCTGAGCGTACATCTGCATGGATTCAGCTGTCGTTCTGCAGCTTCGCCTTGCTATATCAAATTAAATGGCACTGCAGGTAGATTTAAACTAGGTTGGGGTTAGTTAGCGACAGTATTAGATATCAGCTGCAAGTTTAAAAAGCCCATGATATGCATAATGTGTTTATCAGCGGCTTGTACCAATGGTTTATCTTAATGGTGTGCAGCAGGAAATTGCAGATTGGGATTACAAGACACAGACGTTGAATACTGTGAAATAACTGAATAGAAAAGCGCAATTAGTCAGTTAAGAAAACAAAAGTGTCAACTATGATGATGATGGCTTCTCTAAGAAATGAATCAACTCACAGGTGTGCATACAAGATACTTTATGTGGTAGCTTTAGGTGAAAGAGTAAACACCTTTGGCCTTTATTCATGTCAAATTTGAAAGCACTCGCAACCAAATGAGATATTAACCAAATAATGATAATTCACTAGCCGACAACTTGTGTTTTACCTCTGCTTGGAAAGCAGTGGTTTGGATGAAAGAACAGATGTCTTCTTTGTTTATTTCTTAGTTATTTTCCTCCTTTGGGGGAAAAAAAAAAACAGTGCGAAGGAGGAGTTTTCCTGAGGGCCTGGGTCTAACGGGGAGCCAGCTGCTTCTTTAAGTCTGTGTTGGATTGTGCTTGAATTCTTTGAAAGCACAACGGGAGATAAGCCAGTGCAACTTATCTTGGAGCTGCCACACATAAACAAGCATGGCGGTACATATGGATCGATAAGCAGCCCGGCCTTCAGTACTATCTACCCTTGATTTGGTTTATCGCAGTATCACATGACTGGGTTTAAAAATATAGTTCAGATGGGTTATTTTTGCCATGATTTCAGCTATATATATTTCTCTTTAGACAGTTTTCTCACATCTATTATTTGAAATGAACATTATAGGTATATACTGTATAGGTTACTATGATATGTAAAAGTACATTGTACAGTAGACTTTCCCTCAGCTGCAGGAGGTCACTGCCCTTCAGTCATTTCTTTTTTGTTGAGCTGCCCTGACAGATAAAACCCTCTAAGTTCACACGCCATGTTGGAGGCAGTGTGCTGTGGTAAAAGCAATTTGAAGCACAGTATGAGGTTTTGAAATATATTTTTAACCAATAGATAGATTTAAATTGTGAAGCCATTCAGCCTAGTTCTTGGATGGCCAGAATCATTTGGTGAGTTATCCATTTGTATCATGCCCTGTAATTACAGTAAACGCTAATTACTATTGCAATTATCACACTGGGGTGATCATGTAACCGGGTTCTGAAATAAATAGGCATGTTCAAGGTGTCAGAAATTAAGCAACCATTTCATATTTTCATACTACTTTTGATTAATAATAATTATTATTATTATTATGTGATGGGATGTTTGGGATGTTAGAGTAGAATAAAGTGCCTTGACAAATAGCTCTTCAGAAAGGTGAATACTTGCCCACGGAGAAAGGCATTGATTTACACAGGCCCCACATCAGTTCCAAACAAATGTGGGATTTTGAGACTGTCCTCCAAAGACTACACCATCAGTCATTTTGGATTTTAGATTTGTTCTGTGTCATAACATACAGTACACTTACATACACTCAGACGGTGTGTAGATGAGCCAATAGTGCAAAAAGTTTAGAAAGTTCAATAAACAATTTGATCACAACAATTTGACTGTGCTTTGGAGAACTCACATAAAAATAAAAACAGGACACCACAGACCCACACTGAGACATAAAACAGTGGTGAATCATATAATCAGAATCAGAATACTTTATTGATCCCAGAAGGGCAATTGCTTTTTGATAGTTACACTGCTCAATAAAGTTATTGAAAAAAGAATAATAAACAGTAGAATATAGAGGGTGTAGAGGGTATAGAATGTAGAGGGTCCGCATATGTTTGGACCAGGGGCCGGAGCTGCTCCAGGACGAGTCTTTCCAGGGCCTTCATGATGTGGGAGGTCAGTGCCACATTATATATATATATACATTATATAACATAACATACATTATATATATATTATATATTATATTTATATTAGTGTGACACATTGAGATGCATGTTGTTACCAAACTATAGGCTTCGAGGGAACATTAGCGTACTCCAGGCTGCTTTTATCCCCTAAATCCATTTCTGGGGATTTTGTTTTCTTCAAAGTCCGCTGTTATTTATGAAAAAGTTCAAATTTAAATTTATTTCGCTGAAAGCCATGTTTAAGTATAGGACCTGGTAGGAAGTCATAATGCACCCTTTTTGTGGTGGCACTGAGCTGTTTTTGCTGCAGGAAAATAACAAGGCAGAAAGCCACAAGGTGGATTATTAAATTAATTTTCGCAACTGCCTGGCTTTTACCATCGATAATTGATAAAGCTCCCATTGTTGCCAACTTGCAAAAAAGTAAGATAATGCCTATATTGCATTTTTTGTATGAAACTGGTTTAAGAGAAAGTTGCCTTACTGTATCATAATCTGATGAGTAGCGACATTCAAACATATGCCTATATCAAGTTCTATGTACCCATTTTTTATTGATTTATCTTTATTCAAGTTAGACAGTATGGCAGTAGAGGTATTTAAGCAGATGTATTTACAAGTAGGTCTGTTGACCTAAGTTCTACAGCAGATATAAAATAATAATATATATTCTTTACATTATTATATATTTCTATATGATATTATAGTTATACAATGTTCAGGAAAATACGCATCATATTGTTTGTTAGCTGATACTCTTGAATTAATGCTGCAGGATTGTTGAGAGTCAACAGTGGAATATCAAAATAAAGTGATGGCACATCCTTGAACAGTTACACCAGTATCTTCCTTGATGCTAATAGCACTTGTCCCTTCAAGGTCCTTCGAAGGTCTCTCACTGCATCTGCTATGTAACTCAGTAGCAGACTCAATTTATAACACTGGACAGACTATGCCTCAAGCACAGTGTGTGGAATATGTGTTTCAGTTAGGTCACAATATAGTCCTATTGCTGGGGCTTAAGATAAATTATAAATAACATCACAGTCCCTCAGCAATATGTAAAGATATAAATGGTGCACCTCAAGTTAATCTTGATTCCAGTGGAGAAACAGGGGAAGTTGCCACAAAACAAACTTGGTTATGACTAATTTATAGTTATAATGTTGTATCCTTGAAGGAATAGTTTGACATTTTTGGGAAATGTGCTTATTTGCTTTCTTACCGAGAGTTACATGGGTGTCAGTACCACTTTCATATCCATTAAATATGAAGCTACAGCCAGGACATAGCCTAGTTGGCATAGCTTATCATAAAGACTTGAAACGGGGAAAACAGCTAGCCTGGCTCTGTCCGAAAGATGGTTTTATGGGGGGTCATGTGCAGACCTTTTTCTTGGCCAGGCACAGGGAGTCCCTGGAGTCTCCTGCTGGTTGCCAGGTGAGGTGAGGACAAGACTCCACAAACTTGCCTGGCAAAGAAATATCCCCCCAAATAACCTCATATTAATGCTTTTATACTTTGGTTTTTGAATAAATTAAACAAACAAGACAGTAGAGGTGCTGGTGGGCTGATTGTGTTACCTTAAGAGCCAGACTGGCCCTTCCTCCCTGTTGTCAATCTTTAGAGGCTGCTGATTGTAGCGTCATATTTAACAGACAGACGTGAGGGTATCAATCTTTGTTATGACCTAAACACACTTTAACCTGTCACTTTACAGAGTGATGTGGCCTGAGCAAAAACTTATATTGTCCCAATAGTGGTCCAGTTAACCCCTTAGCTTTTTCAATTCAGGAGATTACAACTATGACATACACCTTATATTTGTGTGTGTGGGGGGGGGTCTGCCAGTCCCACCTGCTGTTATTATTCTCTACTTCTTCGTAATTATGACAGAGCAGCAGGGGGTTGCCAAAAAGAGGACACCATTCACTGCACCGCAAGTTGGCCCAGACGACAACACACAAACACACACACACACAGAGAGAGAGAGAGGGAGAGAGAGAGAGAGAGAGAGAGGGGGGGGGGAGAGAGAGGGGGAGAGAGAGAGAGAGAGAGAGAGGGGGAGAGAGAGAGAGAGAGATAGAGAGAGAGAGAGAGAGAGAGAGAGAGACATAATACAAAGCCTTGAATCTCACAGAGCATGGGAGCACAGATTTTGAACAAAACTGCCAACGATTCAGCAGCACAGTTCAAGAGGTTTCCAACAACAATGACGTAGAGGACAGTAGGGATATGTGGACAAAGAGAGAGAGAGAGAGAGAGACAGACAGAGTGAGGGAGGCGGCGCGTGGTCACCACCTGCTTTCTTTCATTTTAGAGGTTGTCTCAGAGCACAGGAGTAATTACTGCTGACATTTCAGAGGGATGTTTTGCTATTTGGCAGGCGTCACTGTGGGAGTGAAAGCACCTGAAGGCAGGGAGTCAGCCATTCAGTGGTCCTGAGTTATTAAAGGGAGGTACTATTGTTACTGTGCCTTGTTCTCATCTGCAGATTTGACTGACAAGTAGTCCACGTCAAGCCATGCTCACAGTTAATATTAACTTTCAGAAGGTATTCCTGTTCCAATACCAAACAGAACACCTTAACCTATGAACTTCAACAAGGTTCTAAAAGGCCCAATCAGCTTCTTAGCATGAGCAGTAGCCTCCTACATGAACACATTTGTTGCCAAAGTTAAAACAGTTTTTGGTTATTCTATCTGCAAGATTTCAGTTTGCCTTTCTTTACTCTGTAATTTTAAGTGTGCAGGGCTCAGTTACAAAAACGTGATACGTGTACTTCAGAGTCAGAACAACATACGAATCAAAACATGACAACAGTTGTGGGGCTTGTTTGCTTGTGTTGCCGACGATGATAATCAATTCGGATTCAACCACACCCTCACAGTCCTGAAGAAGCAGAAAAGCTCTTGCAAAACTCATGGAAAACTCTTGTTCTAAGGATGTTGTTTTCCTAACTTTGTGACTGTCACTTATTTTGTTATGAATATGGCTTTAGGGGCTTTAACAAAAACATACACAAGCGCTATAAAATAGAAAAAATCATACAAATGCAAAGACGATTATTTATGTCTGTCAGTACTGGCATAGATTGCAGATTACTTGCTTGTTTCTTGTTTGAAACTGTGATGTGACATAAGCATTTTGTTAAAAAAAAAACTAATTAGAGAGGAGTGGAGAGATTTGTCTCCTTCTTCCAATACCCAACATTAATATACCTCTGTGGATGAAAGCCAGTTGATCACCAGTATCAGCCTCCCCCCTGCTGGACAAGACAAGTAATACATCAGCATCTACATAAAAAACTTCATTATCCGAACAAAACACCATAAACAGGAGAAGCAATAGGATATATTATATTATATGTCTTATATAAATAGTTCTTTTTTTGTATTTACTTTTGATCATCTAAGAATAATCTAAGAAGTTATGATAAGCAATGAAAATGTCAATGAAATCAAATATCCTAAACTTAAAACTGCATTTAAATCGGGAACACTGTCTGTCATGTTGAACACTAAGAGCAAACACGTAAGAGCCTTCTTTCAATTTATTGAAACAGCAGTGGCACAAGTAATGTCAACAAGGAGCACAGCTTGCATCCTTGCCTTGTGAAAGCCTGAACTGGTAAGAGCCTGGGAATAATAAGATATTCCTTCCAGTCGAGCACATCAGGTCACTCACCATGTGCAGTTCATTTAAAGCGAGACAATGTGAGATTTGAAAGAAGAAATAACCCATTCTTCCTTTTACAGATTAAAAGATGAATTGATAAGCAATAACATGCCCCACTGCTCAGTTTAATACACTCTGCTGGTTTTGCTGCTACAGCCTCACCTGGTCTGGTATGACCTGCATCTTATGGTGGCTATGTGAGCTAAAGTTACCAACCTTTAGATATATTTCTGTGTAAGTGATATTAGAGTGGGTTTGCTATCTCAATGACAAATTTCTACTTGTGGTGCTGTTATACTCTGCTAGTTTAACATTATTCCTTAACTGCCACTTGTGTCCACAGTGGCCATTGTTAACAAGTTGCATAATCTTGCTTTAAAGTTTGAACTGCTCTCAACTATTACATGCTGTTTCGTTTATATCTCATCATAAGAAGTGACACTAACTTCTGGGAAAAAAAGTACTGTACTTCTGTCTGCACATTTACATGTTTCAGCAGATTATAGTTGACCAACAGAAGGGAAATTACCATCTGCATAGCACAAATCTATTTCACTTTCAAATAAAAATTATTACTTAGGCTACACTTGCACAAGTCAGTCTAACTCAGCATGTTCTACTATAGATCAGTATCATAAATATTAAGGTTAATATAATCTGCAAAGTTTCATAGCACAAACCTGATTTTAAATGGTTTTACCCCCGCCTCATGTGGTTCAGCTGCATCTGTAGTATTATTCCCCGTAAACATCTAATTTCCTCATGAGCACCAAATTCTAATAGTTTGAAACCCCTGATTTTAATAATGGCTCCATACATACAGAGTGACATCTGTTACCCAAATGTGTTGCCAAGGTGAGTGAGCTTCAGCTATAAATGTTATAAATTGTGAGCATCAGTATGATTATTATTATTATTAGTGAAATAAGAGTTTTTTCCTAATTGTCCAATATAAATATAATGTCATGTATAAACTATAGACCTGCCGACCTCTCTGCTGAACCTGAACAGTCAAACACCTGCTTCATAGGAAAGATAACAGAAATAAGACAGGTCTGCAGTCCTCCACTGACCAAAATGAATGCATTACAGCAAAAGGTTATGTTGAGTCACAGTTATAAAAGGACTATATATATATATATATATATATATATATATATATATATATATATATATATGTATATCTATGACATCTCAACAATTAGTCACTCTACTATCTGCTGCTACATTTACACAACAGTTAGTCAATAACAACATTTTTCTTCACTGGGATTAATTTTCATTACCAGAAGGACCTTCTGTCCTAGGAAAATATTGACTTGACATTAACTGACCCTGATAATTGGCCCTGGTAATTATATAGTAAGATATAGTAACATATAACAAACAAGTTGTAAGCATGTAATAATCTGCATGCAAGAAGCAGCATTATCAACAATCTTGAATGTTGGTTACAGCAAGAAAGACGGCAGCATAAATCGCAATCAGAGCAATCATTGTGTTGCACACACTTATAAAACTGATATAGTTTCAGAAGTATTGACACCCCTCAAAACTCTCCAGACCTGACACACACACACACACACACACACACACACACACACACACACACACACACACTTACACACACACTTCTTTTCTTCTTTTACTGATAGGGATTTATGGAGGCTCAAAGTGTTCAATACTATAATAAAAATGTATTTCACCCATCTTCCTTTCACAGAGTTTACAGCTGTTTATTTTTACTTTGGTCCGGCTGTTTCAGTTTCAGAATATTAGCTGCTAGTTTAGTAGGTAGTTTTCAGGTAGTTTCAGTGACTGTGTCCTGCTCGTGGGAACTTTAGAAGGCTGGATTGTTTCTAATACCAGGTGAAGAATGGTTTCTCTAGCAGCTGCTGGTCATACAGCGATGGCATTATAAGCTGTGGGGGTGGTTATGGTTAGGGTTAGGGTTAGACTTTGTGCAGAAGCATCGGTTCGTGCTTGAACCAGCAGATGGCACCCGCAATACGGCTCAGATCACAAAGGATAGAGAGAAGACAGAATCACAATCACAACAACTGGCCTTTTCTGTTTGGATTGTATCCGGGAGACTTTACCAATCACTCTACACATCTCCCCAAGTATGACTAATTAAACATTCATTCGTTTCTGTGGAAACATCACAAAAGCAACCAGACAGTAAATGAATCTGTTAAATTACCCAAAACGGTCTTTTCCCAACAGCGTGCCGCATGATTGGGCTAGATTAGACAGCTCAAGTTACACATAAGCCTGTCATTCCCATAATTATCACCACTGACAGTCTGTATGCGCCTTGTTCTTGTCCATGTGCACTTTTCATTACTGGTTCGTTTTAAATGCCCTCCGTTTTACTGTAAATTGGACACGCGCACACACACAGCGACCACAGTCGTTCCTTGATGACCCACAGTCTGCTCATTTCCGAAAGCTTACGGAGATTCACCGAGCGGCGACCCGGCCCCTCCCGCCCCCCTCCTCCGCGGCACAGCTACTCTCCCCTCGGCTCCACTCAGAGGAGGAACCCGGTGCCCCCGGCTGATCGTTTCCAATTACGTTACCCCAAGATGGAGGTCTGCAGATGGCACTGCTAGCGTGTACGAGTCACCGTGACCGACCGTGTGTCTTTAATGACGCTTTTGTCGGGACAGAAGTGATTTTGTGCCATATTTTAGTCGATTTTCTGAGGGATCCACTTGGGAGACACTGAGCTCCAGGTTCGGGCTGTGGCAGCCATGAGCTCCGGGGAAGGAGCGGAGGAGACGACGAAGGACGCCTGCGACATAGCGGCGTTCTTTAAGACTGGTAAGTCCAAAAATGAGTGGAAAAGGTCGGACCGAGCTCCACCGAGAGCTGCTCCCTTTAAACCAGATACGCGAGGGACATTGTTTCTGTCCGTGTTGACTGTTTTGGGGGATCAGACAGTGAAGGATAAGGACGGCTTATCCGCTGAATTGTTGATGTAAACGAAGTGTACAACAAATGGCAATGGCCAGCCCAATAGTGGAAATCTCCAAAAATGGGTTTCTTGAAAGCATTTCTCCAACATTAGATGGCTCATCCGGACTGTGTAGCCAGGCAACGTTAGCTAGAGAGCTACTCGTCGAGTTCCATCTTCGGACATCTGTTCCAGATTTGGCAGAGCTCGGCTAGCTAGCTTTCTATGTACTTTTCTTCAAAATACATTATACCATCCTTTGCCTTTTTCATAGCACTGTTAAAACTAGCTTACGCTACTTCCTGCTGTCAAAATGATGATGTGGAATAATTCTGACCCAGTAAATATCAGGGAAAAGGAAAACATAGGAGCCGCAAATGTATGTTCTCCGTCCAGCTCAAGCCCAACACATTTGGATCAAAGCGACTTTTTCTTAAGATTAATGAGCCGTTAAAATTACATATAGATTACATATTTTTGTCTCAATCCAGTGGAGTGGCAGTAGATTTCGATGCGAGGAGAAAAGAAGCTGGTCAGGGCTGTCCGATAATGGACTGGTGTGTTAACTAAATAGTTTCAGCATTAGCTTCCAGTGTTAGCCTATAAGCTAGTGAATTCTGATTCAGATTTGGTGAATCCTGTCTGCTTGGTTAGCTAGCAGATGCTAGCTAGTTTAGCGTCGCTAGCTTGCCTGTGAGTTGACAAAGCTGGCGTGTGTATAAACTGCTTATTGATGTATTCAGTACAAACATATATCACGCGCGGCTGATTTAAATACACTGTTCCATTAACTCATTGTTTGTTGTTTTCTGTGCTGTCAAAAAATAGCACAACTGTGCAAGCTATGTAAACAATACATGGCGTGGCACATATAGCTTGGGTGTGCACTGGGCAGGATAAGCTAGCTGTGGAACAGCTATCAAGGCCAAAAGGCTGCCTAATATCAATATCCCGGTCTGCTGGTTGTGATAAAACCCCAGAAGGCCAGTGACACTGATTTATTCACACACAACCAAACTGCTGCTTTTAGACATGGTTAGATGCTGCCCACTAGCAAGTACAGGTTGTTAACATTAGCTAAGTAGGCTAATTAATCAGCAAAGGCTGTGACTGGAAGTCCTAACACGGGCCTACAGTGATTTCATAGGCTGCAGCAATGGCTCATAAACTGAATTTCAGGAGTCCTAGCAGAGCGCTAAGGAGCCTGGGAAATATATGGGAAAGTTTTATTTCATGCAGACTTTGCATAGTGAAACCATGTGTAAAGATATGTATTATTTGTTATTCCTTTCCATGCCCACATCTAATATGCAGTATAAGCACTTATACAGCTGGTAAAAGGATTAACATTTTTAATTGGAGTTTCCTGGGATACAGTTCAATGAAATGGTGGTCCATGGGCGAATGTCTGTCCATTTGTGGATTTCTTGGCATGAAAAAGCTAGGGAGCTTATGGGCTGCACGTGCATATGCCAGATAACCCTCTAGCTATGTTCAGTGAACTAGACCCAGTGCCTGATGTCATGTCTGCCAGTGTCATCATCTAACACCACTCACTATGGTAGTTTACTGCTGCTTATATGTTTTTAAAACAACTTTCTCCACAGACCAGTGGCTGGATGTGTAGTATATGTGTAGTGGTAGCTGCAAGTTCATTTTTTTCTGGTGATATGTGCATAAGTGTGCAATACTCAAATTGTGTGTACTGCTCATAAGCCAAATCACTGGCTGTTCTAGTGCACTGTCATGTGTATGGCCATGGTGGAAGAACTGAGAGTTTGAAGTACAGTTAGAGGGGTGTATACAAGGATGAGAATGCAGTGTATTGACATCCAGCCTCTGGCTCCTGTGGTTTTGTGTCTAGCAAGATAATAAGCAAGCACAGAGGGAAGTTCAGTATCTGTATTGAGCTGATCTGATGGCTTCCTCTTAGGGAGAGAGGCATCCTGTAACTCACTTGCAACCACACTTTGTGTGTTTTGTTGATGGCACACAGCTGCAGCCATTCTGCTTCATTGTTAATCAGATCTGTTGCTAATTTGTTGAATAATTAAAATGTTTAGATATGCCTCCCATTTCTTGTTACCACAAGCCCATCTGCTGCAGTTTGAGTTTATAGTTTACAAATGATTTATTATTTAAATGTAGGTACCATATATCCACTTTATTTCTTTGTGTGAGTAAAGCAATGACAGATAATAACTTTGTGTCACACTTTTTCTAGTCGTGGTGATGCTGCTACTGGAATTGTGGATAAGATGAAAACAAATTTTCTGTTTTTGACAAAAAATGCACTTGAAGGATCGTGAATGAAACTTTCGTGCAACTATCTGCTTCTTGTGTAAAAATCACATTAATTGTCAAAAAACTTCCCCTTTTGCATCTCTAATGTTAACCAAGATCTTAACTTAAATGTGACAATTACAGTGGCATGCAAAAGTTTGGGCACCCCTGATAATTTTCAAGATTTTCCTTTATAAATCATTGGTTGTTCGGATCAGCAATTTCAGTTAAATATATCATATAGCAGACAAACACAGT